>JASSUY010034058.1:0-38673 GCA_032466535.1 Forpus xanthops
CTGTCTCTGCTTCCTCCTGGCTTCCCCTCCTCCCTGGCAGAGCATGAGGCTCAGAAAGTCCTTGGTCAGACCAAAACGTTCTAAGCAGTAACTGAAAACATTGGTGTTATCAGCGTTGTTCCCTGGCTGAAAGTCAAAATCACAGCACTGCACCAGCTACTGTGAAGTAGAAAAATGGCTGCTACTGCTGGACCCAGGACACACTCATGAGTAATCAGTCAGAAAACAACAGTAGCTTACTTTTGATAGAAAGAAAAAAGTTACATGGTTTGAGTGGCTGTACATATTGTCAGCATAAAATGAGGATAAATGGAATAGATTGCTAATTTTTTATATAGAGGCATTGTAATTCTAAATAAGCATTCATGAAGAATGACCTTACTGATAAGACTTCCTTATCATTTAGATTCTGTATCAGTGGTTATCACTGTGTGGTCTGCTGTTTTACAATTTCTACTTTTTTACCATAAGAAGAAGACTTGATGTTTGAAAAGATGTGTGATATTGTTAGCTTTGTGACTGTGAAAATACTTTCAGTCAAGGCAGCACAGATGAAAGGGCTGCTGGGAAAGCATCAGGGAAGGATGTCTTTGCTCCACAGCTGCTGGCAGAAACTGATTATTGAAATAGAGTTGCTCCCTGGAAGTTTGTTCCAGCTTCTGGCAACTGGAAAGAGTGATAATTACTGTAGGATTGCCTGTGAAAACTGAAATTTTATCAGTAGATAAAGCAATTATAAAGGTACTGTATGCACTGCTATCACAATACTAATTTCTTACCCTCTTGGGAAACTAATGAGAGAGTAGCTTTAGACACCCCTGTTGTTTGCAGGGAAGGTCATACAAGGCAGGTTTTGCAGGTTCAGTCTTTTATACTGTGTTTCGGAAGAAAAGGGATTGTAATGTGGGGAAACCTTGCTGCACATCCAAATTTTCTTTCAGCTGTCTTTTTATTTGAGTTCCAAACCCTGATGTTTTTTTATATGAATTAATGAAAACAATTAAAAAGATTTTGTGTCATCAGTAGAATTCCTTATTATAGTCTCCTATTTTCTCACTACTCAATGGAATCATCTCAGGTGTCCATCTCAGATGGAATTTCAACTTCCATTTTTCTTGTAAGATTATGGTTAAAATCAATGTGATGATTAATTTTACTAGTTTGTTCTTTTATTTTATGCATCTATATACAACCTCCAGATACACTTAACACAGATATAAACTAAGCAGCAAAGTTAACTATCACAACATGTGAGCAAGTAAAAACTAAAAGACTAAAAGCACCCCCCAGGTTCTCTCATCTGCTCAATAACACACTGGAAATTATCTGGTTAAACAACTAGTTATCTTCAAAGCATCTTCTGAAGTTGATTAAACTTGGTCTTTGCCAGGAAAGGGGACTTTGAATGGTATATCCTCTGAGACATGAGGCACCTGTATGAGAATGCCTCTGAGCAGTGCCTTCCCTGGTTTCCGCTGGAAGAAAACCTGTAAGAACCTCAAGAACCCATAGTGGCATCTGTCAGTGCCCTTATCTGGACCTTGAGGAGCTGAGATCTTAGGACACAGAGAAGAAGGCATTATCCATGTGTGCCCCATAGTTCATGTGTATCACCAGAATCCTCTGGCTGATGAGTTACTAGGCTGAAAATGTCTAGTACTGGATTTGGACTGGAGAAGTGAATTTAGAAGCCAGTGGAACTTGCGCAACATCGGAGATGCATGGCCCTAGTGGAAAAACCTGGACACGCAGCTCCCTAATATCTGAGTTAAACATAGAGTAACAGTGCTTGAGGAATTGTAGCAAAGTCCACACCTCCAAGAGAGGCTTTTAACTCCTTAGCCAACTGGACAGTCAGAAACAACCCTGGCTGCTGCTGCTAGCAATCACATCCTAAAGCAATGTGGTATTCAAGTAGGAGATTTCATATTGGGGGTCACATTCTTGAGGAAATGCAAACTGGCCCCCTCATGTCTTCTGCACTTGGGAACAGATGAGTCATCCTTGCTGCAGAGAGTTATGCACCAGCAGGGATGGGATTTTTCATTGCATTTAGTATGGACTTAATTACTTTCTTATTGGTGTCATGCAGAACAGAAGCTCTGTCATTTAAGTCTATGGTGGCCAAACTGAATGGCCTTTAGTGTTAGTCTTTAAATCTTTTAATGTAGTGATTAAACATGACAGGGATTAAGCCCCTGTCCAATAGCAGCCTACTTGGGTGTGTTGTTGGTTGGATACAGAGCACAAAGCCAAATGCTCTTAAGCACCCAAGCATGTTGCTGTTTCAAAGCATAGCAAGCCCCATCATGTCTGATGATTAGGAAACATTTCTTTTTTTAGTGATGATAGTGTGGAGCAACAAGCTGATAAAAAGAAAGTTTTCTAGAGCAACAAAATATTCCGTGGAAAAAGGTTAGGACAAAAATTGAGAGGTTTTACCCCAAGTATTTTTAAATATATGTGTGGCATGATTTAGATATACTTATGGGGCATCTAGTCTAATGTAAAAAGAACTTACAGATTCACAATTTCCTTAAGTATCCAGGCATGAGACTAAATTATGCATACAAGGCAAATCAAATGGGGTTTGACACAAACCCCATTAACTAATAAAAACATTCTTCTGGTTGCCAAGTCGCCTAAAAATCTCCCAGGAAATGTCAGAAAGAAGGTGCCTGTGTGAGCCATGGAGCCTTTAATTATATCAGCACACAGCATATTTATTCTTGCAGGATTTTTGCAAGAATCAGTGTGTTTTTTTCCTCCTCATTTTATGTAGGTCTTAAGGTTAACATACAGTTCATGCATGATTTAAACCCTGTTCTGGAGACAATGTCCTTTGTTGGCTCATTGGCCTTTTGCTATGATGCTAATTACTATAGCAGCTGTGTGCTTCACATGGCTTTATTTTCATAACATCTGAAAGAGATGAATAGGTAACATTACTGGGCTTTACAGATTACAATAGAAGGTTTGAGGTGAAGAAATGAAGTAAGTTTGTTCGTTTATTGAGGGAAAATTCCATTGCAAGAAAATCAAATTCTTCATTCATGGGTTTGTCTTTCAGCTGGAACCCCCCTGGGAAGTGTAATTGTGTCACTGGAACTGTGATGTTTTTGCTTTTTCCTCCAGAAAAATAAAATAAATATATTTTTCTTCCATGTTCTTGAATTTAAGAGGAACACATTTGGGGGTTTTGTACTGCTCCAAATATTTCATTTGAAATCTTCTCTTAAAAAGAGGTAAACTCAGCTGAGCAGAGTCCTTGGCGGGTTGTACCTCCTAATGCATATTCTCTGTACAGGGCTTAGATGATGCTATGTGCCATGACAGATGGAATTGACATTGGAAACCTGGGTTTCTAAAAAGCAAAGACATCACATGGATTTATCATACTATTGATACCTGTGGACATGCCAACAGCCAGGACAAAAGCATGTTTTCCTGCAGCACCAGTGCCAGGTATGCTATGAAGAAGGCGGGAGAGAGCAGCTGCCAGCTGCCCTGTGTGGGGTGGCTGAGGCTTTTGGGAGAGCTGGAATGCTTAGTCAGAAACTTTCATAGACATCTGTGGGCAGAAAGGACAAAAAAAGGAGAGCCTTTATACTTCTCAGCACAGAAGCTTTTGCTTTAATCATTCTACTTTTTCTTTGCATGCCGCTTTGCATCTCTCACTCTTTCGTGGTGTTATGTCCTT
Source organism: Forpus xanthops (assembly GCA_032466535.1). NCBI lineage: Eukaryota > Metazoa > Chordata > Aves > Psittaciformes > Psittacidae > Forpus > Forpus xanthops. Next base: position 3,701 of record JASSUY010034058.1, read on the forward strand.
GTCTTTCTCCACATTCCTGGTTGTCCCCAGGCTTCTACGCTTGTACCATTTTTTATTTATACATTGCTCTTCGTACTGCCTTGCTGAACACTAGTCATTGCTTTGCTCTTTCATGCTTTCACTACTCAGCCAGTCCCAGTTTTCCTTTTCTACTGCCCCTGCATGTTGTTTTCCTCACGGTCTTGCCAGCCTCCAAACCTGTGTGTTCCCCATTTTGCCCTCCTGGTCTTCTTTGCCTTTTCACACTCCAACTGCTGGTTCTCACCTGCTCCCTGCCTCCCCCAAACCCTGCAGACTGCGCTGATCCTCATCCACTCCATGTCTCAATCAGGTGTCTTCTTACATGGTGCTTGGATGGCATGTTTCTCTTCAGTTTTGACCACTGCTCAGCCTGAAGCGTCCCAGCCCTGTGGGCTAAAAGGAGCAAATCTGGCAGGTGACAGCACCATCAGTCACTTGGAGGAGAACTTTCTGAGGCTAGAGGGGATGTGGACATTGGTAAGGCTGGTCATGGTTGAGCAAGATGTGTAAAACAGGATTATTGGGCAGGACGTGGGTGGCTGAGGGGAGATCAGGGGTTAGAGAGCAGGTGAGATGGGAGATCATCACGTTCCTTAAGTTGTCCTTTTTGACAGTTTACTTCTGGCTCCTCCCCAAGGTTTGCTCTTCCTGTCCCCTCTGAGGGTGCAGGAGTTAATGCAGGAGGTGGCAGCTGGGCATGGCCAAAGTCCCTGGCATGTCTGCATGACTCAGCCACCAGCACCTGCCTCCTTCATTCTCCCCCAACACTGCACCCTCCACACACAGGGCTGTCTCCTCTCTCGGGCAAAAAGGCAGAGTGAGGTGGGTACCATTTCACCCCTGTTCTCTTTCTTTGATGCATGTGACGTGATTTGGTTAGGATTTTGTGGGGAGCAGGAAAGGATGCTCTGGCCCTTCACAAAATCTCTTTGCATTGCTGGGGGGAAGCTGCCCTCTGTCCAGGAGAGGTTTTTCTACAAGAAAAATTATTTGAAGCAATGTGTGTGAACAGGGGTGGTCAGAACTGTCTTTCAGCTGCCTAACCCTAATTTTGAGGTTGTCTGAGGAGGACAAAGGAATAGGGAACTGGTGCATAAACAGAGGACAAAGCACTGAAACTGAAGAGGCTATGCCATAATGAGGAAAGACACCATCTGTATGGCAAAGAAGCCGTAGTCTGTACTTACTGCTGGACTTACCTCTGAAAACTGTTTATCTGTATGGGTAGTACAACTGAGTTAAGTTTAAGGAAACAAAGACTTTGACCAAAGGTATTCACTATCCCAGCAAATGAACTAAAAATGTGAAACATATGGGACAATCTGATTTTTAACAATGGTTAAAAAAAAAAAAATACAACCGAAGTTTTTACTGTGCATTTGAAAGAGTTTCAAGGACAGCAAAAAACACTGACATGACTTAGTTGTATCCGGAGAGCTGATGCAATCCATATCAGCAGGGAAATGCTTAACACATCTGGGCAGAGTTCCTGCTGGTGGCATCTACTGGATGCCTCTACAGTGTAATAGGCAATATGCGTGTGTTTTTTGGGACCCTTGCTCTACATTCCTCTCCTTAAGCCTATCATTTCTGTTTCTTTTATTTGCTGATGGTCACCAGCTGGATCCTGACTTTGCGGCTGGGCTGTGCCACCACGTGAGCGTGCACATTTGAGCCCACGGTGCCTCAGGCCCTCAGAAAATAAAGGTAGAAATGGTAGAGACCTTTCTGATTGCTTCAGTTGGTATATCTTGGTGGGGTTTTTTATTTTTTTTATTTTTTTTTATTTCCTTTGGGATGAGAGATTCCCAAAAGAGGATTTAAGTCCCCGTATGCTGTTTCCCAGGCAAAATAATCATGAGCACTGAAAACAAAAGTTGTGTCTCATACCTTCTGTAGAGAGAAGCAGGAGATGAAGACAGCAGGTGACAGAGCTGCAATGATGGTCATTTTGGTAAGCACAGGTCCCAGAAAGCCTATAAGCTTATAAGATCCCTTTTTAGCTGAAGTAAATCACTACAGCTGACCAGAGATTTACTCAGTTTACATGCAGTTTAGGATACTCCCAAAGCAATTACAGCCTCTTCTGAACTCCGCTATGCTCCTAAGTGTCCATACAATCCAAAAACAGTTTGTATGTTTTATCCTTTCAAATATCACTGTTGCTGAGAGGAAATTCCCTCTGCTTCGTCTTTGCTGCTCTCCCCCCCTTGCTCATGGGTATGAGGCTTGACCACAGCTGACTTTGCTGTCTCACTCCCTGCAACTGGGTGCCACTGTACAGGGCCGCAGCACCTTTTTCCCCCTTCCCTCCCTTTCCCCTAGCTGCTGCTGCTGCTCTCTCAAAGTCCCGTGGCTGCAGTTTCTGGCCAGTGCAGGGAGGTAGTAAGACTTAGAACTTTTGCTGTGGGCTAGCTTTCTTCAGCGGGTCTGAAGGGTGCTGTGAGGTAAAGGAGCAGGCAAGGGGCTGATGGATGATGCTAGACTCACCTTATTTCCCTTTAGTTTTCTACCCAGCAGTACATCCTTCCAGGTCTGGCACCACAGCTGATCTGGCTGCAGGCTTGGGGAAGCTCGAGCCTCCCTCTTGTTTTTTATTTGTATTTATTTATCCATTTTAAGCAGTTCTGTAGGAATGCAGCTGTAAGATTTGCTTTAAAGGGTGTGGACTTTCTTTTTCACATCTGAATTTTTGTTGTCAAAACACGTAAATGACCTTGAGATTCAAAAGCCTGTTCTAAGATCTGTGAATGGGCTGCAAGTGGTTCTCTTACAAACTGTCACTTTACTGCACTTCTCCTTCTTCCGCTGGAACTTAATGGACCTTATCAAGACTCAGGAGTGAACCAGTTCAGTGGTTACCAATATTCTGCACTGGTAAAAGTATGCAAAACCACCTTTTTTTTTTTTTTTTTTTTTTTTGTGGAAGGAAATAATTCTGGAAAAGATGTAAGGATATATATTCCATGTGTGCATGTGTGCACACATGCCAGTTTTGACTCAGAAATGGAAGTGATGGCAACTAACATTGACAAAGTACAAGCATATATTTTGCTTCCATCAGGCTTTTTCATGAACCTAAAGCACTGTCACAGGACTCTACTGGTCGTTGATTTAAAAAAAATGCAATGGAATTATGATCCCATTGAAATTTCTATGAATTTTAATTGATACAAGCTATTAAAACAGTGAATACAACCTAAACCACCTCGCTTTTCTCTTTCCTATTTGAAATATGGTGGTTCATTATTGCTATCGTAATTCTTTGTGCTGGTCTGAGGTGCTTAAGCTAAACTTCAATATTTTTGCAGACTCTTGGAAAGCAAAATAAAAAGAATCCTGTGTTAGCTTGGAACAGCCCACATTCCACTCTAATTGATGCATTATAATTTTCTCTCTTCTCATTTTCCCTCTGGTTTTCAAAAGTACTTTTTAGTTTCTCCAAATCATTTTGTAAATTTACATTCTGGCTCAGCTAGTCTATTTTTCTGGTTTAGAAAAGTCAAGTTGGCTTGGCAAAGCAAATTAATTTCCTACAGATGGGAGGAGTTTCACTGAAGTCTCAGTTCGCAAAAATACACAGTCCCCTAACTTCTAAACTGCATTTATTGACACAAATGCAAAGTTGTCCAGCTAGAGGAGTTGCTACTTGTAAAGGCATGGGTAGGGAAGAAAGTTTTTCCCCACCCTGTGTTACCTGTATATCCAAGGCCAACTCCAAGTCTCTGGGTGGGGTGCCTGCAGGGCACACCAAAGGATGAGCAGTGATGGAAGGGATCATCCCTCTGCTTTTTCTTTCATGTTTCACACGTATGCTTACACTCTGCCACAGTTGTTTTGGTCTTCCCTGGGTTAAATTTGTAACCCAAGCTGCCTGTCTCAGCTGAATTTCAAAAGACCCAGGAAAGTACTTCATCTGGTTACAGGGAGCAGGGTTACAGAACCAAGTGATATGAGAGCACCTTTGCAATTCCAGCTGATGCCATAGCAGAGGCCGAAGATAGAGACTCGTCTTGTTCCATTTTTTTATTTTGTATTTACACTGTATCCCACTGTTGTCATCAGAGAAGTTGGAGCTTGGAAATGGTCACATAGACAAGCATGTGCCTTTTGTTTCATTGACTTTCCTAACCTGTTCAAAAAGACTTTTGATTTCACAGGTTTTTGCACTGAAATCCTTGGACCCATCTCTGATTATCTTGAGAAGTCTTATGCAGACACAGAACCAGACTATGAAAGGTCTGTGAGTATTTCAGCTGCTTAATATTCCCTGCAGAGTGCTGGACAGTAAAATATCTCTGTATTCACTCACTCCCCCCCTCTTTCTTCCCCCTGCTCCTAGAGGGATAGGAAGGAGAATCGAAAAAATGCAACTCCCACAGGAGTTTAGTAACAGCTATAAGAACAGTTTAATAACTAAGGTATAACACAAATCACTACTGCTACCACAATAATAATAATGATGCTAAGGGAAATACAAGGAAAGAGAATACAACTGCTCACCATCCGATTACAAGCTCAAACCAGCAGTGAACGCCCACCCTTCCATGTCTCTGCCCTCCATTTTTACATCCTGGGCATGACGTGCTGTGGTATGGAATACCTCTTTGGTCAGTTTGGGTCCGGTGTCCTGTCTCTTCTTCCCCCTGGCTTCCCCTCCTCCTTGGCAGAACATGAGACTCAGAATGTCCTTGGTCAGACCAAAACATTACCAACCAGTAACTGAAAATAGTGGTGTTATCAGCGCTGTACCCAGACCCAAAATCAAAACCAGCACTGCACCAGCTACTGTGAAGTAGAAAAATGACTGCTACTGCTGAACCCATGACAACTTGGCTGTTTAACTCTGCTGCTCTGCCTGGCTCTTCCCTTTGGCTGTGCTCAGAGGAAGAACCTATGTGCAGAAATTAGGAAAATCTCAGAGAGAGTACATGGCCCTCAAAACAGTAGCTTGGCCTTTATAGAAGGAAGAACATGTAGCAAGTAATGACTTATATATCTTCAAGGGAAAGGAAAGCTACTTGTAAAGGAATTACATATGTAATGGAATTTCAAGTTACTAAGCAAAAAGAAACACATGTAATGCATGGAGAGAGGCATCAGGTAAATCTTTTCACCTGGGCTTTTGGAAAATGCTGCTTCAGAAAACATTGGTAGTGTAAAAAACCTATGCCATACTTAACTCTGCAGAGTGACTGTTTAACTGTACTAGCTGGGGAGTACGCCATATTAGATCAGGTGAGAGAAGTGGAGTTAAAATAACACAATAAGAACTGTGAGGCAAAACTAAGGGTCGAGACTGCCATCTGCACGCACATAAAAGATCTGTTACATTTTAAATTCAAGTCATAGCAGTCTTAGAACTTTTGTTGCTTTGGAAGAGAGAGAAGATCCCTTCCACGCTGAAACAAGGAAGAAGGTGGAACATTTCTGAAATACTGAAAATGTGTGTGTGTTTTGTACCATCTCTTTTCAGTTACAAACCTTTGTTTCCTAGGTTAGGTGTTTGGCACCCCTTGAGTCCCTCAGTAGGGAACAGAGAGGGAGGGACTCCTCCTTGGCAGGATTATTTTTTTTATTTCATATCCTTACTTCAAAAAACCAAAAAAGTTTCACTTTTGGTCAAGCCACTAAGAAAAAAATAAATCAGTGTATCAGTTCCTACTTTGTGTTTCAATTTCCGCAACAACACAGGAAAGCTGTCAATGAAAGCAATAAATCGAGGGGCTAGGAGTTACCATGTGTGATTATACAGGAGCGAAAGTGAGACTGATTAGGGGAATACAGGGTATCTTTGTTCCTCTATAGGAGCAAAGACACCATCTCCACTTGTCACTCAGATAGTTATGTCCTGCTGCCCTCAGTGCTTCCAGGGTTACCCACGACTCTTTTGCTTTGCACAGGCAGTAAAATTTTCTCCCAGAGGCTTGTGTCAGTCTAATAGTCATTCCTGAAAAGCACTGCACTCAGAGCTTCTTTCTGTTTCCCCCTGCTAGTTTCCAAGTGGGACCACTGCTGTGTGAAAGTTTGGCTGTTCAGGAGCTGAGCTGAACTGTAGGGATGATTTTCACTTTTGCACTCTTGCAAACTCGGTTTCTTTTTGTATCCCTGTGGCCACACGTAGCTTCTCCCAGCTTTTTCTGATTTTCTGGTGCAGTAGAACAGAACCTGCTGCTTCATAACTAGCCACTCCTGCATCTGTCTCAGCATCCTCTCTGGGATGGTGGAAAGTGTCAGGTTTGGCAGTGAAAGATCTGAGAAATGCTAGAGCAATGTAGTTAAAATGAATCTCCTCTGAAGGGGAAAAGTTTGCTCTTGCCCACCCTCAAAGACTGCTTTATGTCCTGCAGCCTACACTGGAAGAGAAGCTCCATTAAAATCAAATCACAACTTTATTTTTAGCACTTGATGTATTCTCTTTTCTCCATGCACATTTCCATTCCCTTTTAATTCATGAAGCTCCTGGCCTCAATTGCCTACAGTGGAAAGGAAATGCACTAGGCAATTGTATGCTGTGGGAATGCTTTTCACCTTTTTGCCTTTCATTTTCAACCGATGCCCTCCTGCTCATGTATGATGAGAAATGATGAACAGGATTCACTTGTCTGAATGAATGGACTTACTGTTCATTATTTTGAACACCTTTATCTTTTCCCTTCTCTGAAGTTAACAGGTTTGATTTTACTATTCATCTAGAAGCTTTCCGTGCCTCTAGTTATTTTCATTGTCATTTCTGAACTTGTTTCATTTCTATTTTGTCCTTATCAAGGTAATCAGAACTGATCACAATGCACTGTTTGGGAAATAAAAAGTATTTTCAGGATTGCTTCTCTGTTCCATTTTTTTCTTTCCTAACTATTCCTTTCCCTTAGCACTGCAAGACATCTCTGACAAAATGCCTACAGTGACACCCAAGTGTTTTTCTGACTCTTGGCAGTTAAATTTAGAAGCCTGAAAATGCAGTTCATAATTCTTCCTCTCAGAAGGCACCATCTTCTGTTTGAAAACGCTGCATTCATCCGTGATGGCATCTTGCTTTGCTGATATCTCATCCAAGCTCCTCTCTTAATTTACTTGAAGGTTTTGCCTTCCACTGTTTTAATTCATCTGTTTCTTTATTGATTTTCAAACTTTCTTAGCAAAAAATCTTAAGTCATTTGACTGTCCATGACTGTTTTGTATCTGCATTTTATCCTTCTCCATTCCCAGAGCCTGAGTTTATCTGCATGTGTTAGAAAATAACTTAACTTGTACTTTTTAGAATCAGCCATTTTTAAAATACTCTAAATCCAGGTCAGATCAAGGCATTACCATGATTTATTAGTGGGTCTGAAAATCTTCAGCTTAACTAGTCTGTTCTTATGTCAAAACCACTTCATCAACTAGGATAAATCACGAAGGTTCACCCAGAAGCACTGGTGCTGATCAGCTCATCAGTCATACAGGCTGCAGAAGGCCATGGTGCAGCAAATAATAATAATAATAGATTGATAATTTGGGGGCTCTTCTTTTTCAGTAGACATACTGACCTACGAACAATGAGAACAGTGTATCTGTGTATTTCATGATAACATCAGCTACCAAAGGGGCAAATTGGCTGATCAGAAAGTTTCCAAACTCTTTTTTCTTTTAATAAAAATGTTTATCCAGGAATTGCTGAATTTTCATAATGGACATGATTCTCATGTCAATTTCACAACTGACAAACAGCAACAGATTAAAAATGTAATGATGTATTTTTAAAACATTTGGAAAAAAAAACCCACAAACTCCTTTTTCTCCTGCTTGAATTGGCAGTTTCTGACTTGGAGACTCTGTTTCCAGAGCAACAGTTGATAATATAACAAACATTGAAGGAAGCAAAAGAGAGAATCCCCTCTTCTATTTCAGGTTAGAGTTATGTCCCTCTGTTATTGCTAAGGAAATGAGGAGTATGTTGCACTGGAATAGTATATCATGCATCTCTGCATGCAGTAAGAAGAGCCTTTGCAGCGTGTTTGTTACCTGATGTTTGCCAAGAGATGGAGCTGCAGAATCAGACACCTACCAAGCCTGGCCCCATGTATCAGATGTGATATAATAAAACCCTTGGCAGCAAAAGCCTGTAGCCTTTTCATACTATTGCATGCTACTTTTCTGTCCAGGGACAACAGGCTTGTTTTGTGAACGTATCCAACTCTGTCCAATCTACTCCAATTTATTTCATTAAGCTGTGGTTCACAAAAGCCAAGAAATGAACTATATTAATCTTGGTGGATCCCGGCCTCTGATCAGATAATGTTATAAAGAATGCTCAGCAGCCCCACAGTTGAGCAGTAAAAGGATGAACACGGCTGCACTCTTGGACTTGCCTTCAGGGCTCTGTCCTTACATAAACCTCTGTAAAATGATGCTAGTGGTGCCTTGCTTTTACTCAGCAGGTAATTTTCTGGGGCTACCTTCACAATTTAGGTGTTGCTAGAAACCTTGTCTCAGTTTCTAGCCACCTGCAGTGTGAGACCGAAGACAGCAAAGAGATTCCCAAGCTGACGGAGACTTGAGTTTGTCAGTCTGCAAACTGTCCTGCCCACATGGATTTATGGGCTTAGCTCTGGAAGCTGTAAACCTGTGTTAGTATAGTGTGTAGCAAAGTATTTTTGGAGCAGACCTTGGGTTCAGCTCTGGGTTAATGCAGTAATCTGACTTCTCCAAGCCAGCTCCTGTCCACACCTTGCTCCTGCCCTTCCCATCCCGGCATCGTGGTGGGTTGAACAGATCTAGTTTTGCATGTACCTGCCTGTAAGATCCCAGGATTACCTGGAGCTATTTTGGAATTACGTACAGGCATGGAGAGGCTGCTGAGCTAATTGGTCTCCTACTCCTATCCAAGCCCTGGGGGGATTCTCAGAATTAATGTTCCTGCAAACCGAGTCACTCTGGTCTCTAGATCTTCACACAACACGCCTGCCACATCAGTTCTTGTGCAAGTGAAGAGCTGGGAAGGGGCAAGAATGGACTTACTCAATTACCCTCTTCTACCCATGTACATGCCCTGACATGCCATGTCAGGGCATCCTCTGGTTTAAAATTTGTGTTGTGCTTATTTTGCTTAATCCAAAGTCCTTGTGTGTATTCTTTTGCTGAGAACCAGCAGATTATGACTGGGTAAGTTCTCTCCTAAGTTATACTCCAAGGTGAGGAAGGAAGGGAGACAGAGAGAAGAGAGAAGGGAGGCAAGTCTGCCTCTGCCTTTGACTTGTACTGCAAAGCTTGGATCTGAGCAAATCAGTTCTGAAACTTGTTTCCAATAAAGGTTCCATTCTTTGTGTTAAGTGGTATGTCAATAAAAGAGAGATTCAAAATGAAATAGAAGAAAGTCCAGTTGTCTAGTTGCTAAATAAGATTGATAAAAGTAATTTTCTCCTGATTTTGCATAGGAAAAGGCTGACCTGGTTTATATGCATAACTCCAGCAGAAGTATCTTGGCTGGGAATACTGACCAGAGTAAGAGATTCAAATATTTTTGGGAATAAGGATCAGGCCTTGGCTGACAGCCTGAAAATCTAACATTGCAATCCCAAGGTCTCTTTGAGTTTTAGACTACACAATACTTGATGAAATGTTTTTTAACCTGAGTTCCCAGTGAAAAGCCTGCTTGTCAATCAGTCCATCATTTGCTGGTTGGGTAGGGAAGGAAATCAAAAAATAGTACAGGAGAGAAGTGAACTATTATCCATGCTTGTAGGTGGCATATAGCTGGTCAAAATAAATGTGCCTTTTGGCCATTTGTAGATCAGAAATAGCATTACATGTGTTGTCCTTTGCTGTAGTGTCAAAAGGAAGAAGAATTTGAGTTATGAGGAAAAAAAATAGTCTGCTGAATATCTGACTTCAGATAATAACTCCTTGAAATACCTGTGATCTTTTTAGTGAGGTAAATAAATTATGATTTTATCGTGAAGTGTCACATCTCTTGTTGAACTCTGTGCAGTAAATAGGATTTCTCGTAAGTGTGCTCTTGACACAAAATCTTCGTGAAGATACAGGGGAAGTTTAGATTGGATATGAGGAAGAAATTCTTTACTGTAAGGGTGGTGAAGCACTGGAATGGGTTGCCCAGGAAAGTTGTGAATGCTCCATCCCTGGCAGTGTTCAAAGCCAGGCTGGACAGAGCCTTAGGTGGCATGATTTAGTGTGAGGGGTCCCTGCCCCTGGCAGGGGGGTTGGAAGTGGATGATCTTAATGTTCTTTCCAACCCTAACTATTCTATGATTTTTTAAACCAAAATAACCCACTTAGACTTAAGGTTTTCTGACACATAGACCTTTGTAGGTACACACATTCCACTAGAGCACTGACTCCTGGTTTTCATACCCATGTTTCCTAGCCTAACAAGTCACTGTGGAGCCTGAACTGGACTGGTGTGTTTGTTAGCTTGGGCGCTGGGCTGTAGTTCTGGCATAATATGCTCATTCCTCACCTCTGAAGCCCACATCACTGGTTAGGAATCATAGGTCCAAGTAAGCTCTGGTAACTCACTGAACCTTGATGCCTTATCCTCCCTGTGTTGGCGAATGGAAACAACATTAATTGGTAAACATAATGATATGTTTGGCCATAGCTTAAAGGTGTTCTGCTTTGTACAGATAAGCAATGCTTTCTTACTATCTCTGTTTGAGAGATGTGGTTATTGACTGAGGAGTGGGTAATTCACCCAAGGTTGAGCTCACCAGATTCACCAGAAAGCCTTAGATGCTTCACTTAGCATAGAAGGGGTGCCAGTATATTTATGTACATATGTCAGCTGACAAAAATACAGCTTGTTTGGCATTTTTTTGCTTTGTGAATTACCTGGGGAAATTTGATTCTATCATCTTCTGTGCATATTTATCTGAGTTTTCAGGGAACAGGTCCAGCCACTGAAGCACAGACAAACCATATATGTGTGAGCTTCACCGTATTTTAATTAAACAATTAAGAGTAATTCTTTTTTCACTGCATAGGTAGTTGATATTCTAAATGATGCAATTACATGCACATACTTTGTTTATTAAGACAAAGTGGCTCTATTAAAGTGTTACAATTAAGTAACCGCCTTTTGCTGGAGCAGCTCTATTTTCTACATTGAAAACCCGCTTTCTCGCAGTACAGAAGTTGTCCCAGCACCTAGTTGCCCCCTGAGGCCATGTGGGAAATTGCAGACGTTCTGCTCCATCTTAATCAGGAGCTGGGTGGATCTGGCGGTTGAAACATAACAACTTTCAGCAGGAGAGATAGGGTTTAGTGACTACTTCTGGAGTTAATTCTTGAGACCAGACAACACCTTTAATCACTGTTTAAATAACAGCTTTTCTCACTCTCTAGCTGAAGTGCTATGTTAAGCTGATGTTAAATACAGAGTGTATCAGGTCAATCAGACATCTCATGGATGTTCGAGTTTCGCTCCTCTGGTAAGCCATGGGGTAATGTGATTCAGACTTTTAGATTTTAGAAGTCATGCAATGCTGAGACTGTTTGAGCCCCTGTCCCTTCCTGTGCTTACCTATTTGCAGAACAATGTCAGTTTTAATGGGATTATAATGGGATGAATATACAGCATGTATATATTTTCTCTGTGTATTGTTGAATGATGTCATACACAAGATTGAAAAACAATCAATAGCACATCTGGGCTTTTAAGACAGAAGTACTAAGTGAGGAACTTTGAGTAACTGGGTAATGAATGTCAAAGGTCCATGGGCTTCCCTTTAGCTGGCCAGGCATTTTTTATTGCAGAGTACTTCTGATAAAAACTGATTATTTGAACTCGGAGCATGGACACATCCCAGGGTTGGTAATCATTCAGTACCCACAGGCAGGGCTCTCACAGGCATGGGAAGGCTTGGAAGCAGGCCCTTTGCAAGGCTTTCTGACTGGGGCTAGGGGTTAAAAACCAGAGGAATATTAGTTGGCTTGGTGGCTTAACAGTACAGGTGAAATGACTGATGCTAAGAAAATATTTTTTACAGGACATATGAGTTGCTGTTGTCCCAGTTTATGACATTTCTGCTATGGAGGAGGAATATGGGAAAGACCTGAACAACCTAGGTTGATAGTAGTGAGGCAGATGGACTAAGATCCCTCCTACATCATGGCTGTCAGATTATTTATATTAAATGGTTTTCTGTTTTTCTTTAAAAATAGTTATTTACTTCTTTTTCATTCCAAGTATGTAACTGCAGTGGGGACTATGGTCTGCATTGCAAAAAGTCAGTTCTCATTGGCTTGTATCTGAGAAATCAGAAAATCTTCTGTGTAAAAAAAAATGACTAAGACCTCTGTAGGTACAGAGACCTAATTTCTTCCTTGACTTTTGGGGTATTTCTTCATGACAATATGAATAACATTCTCTAGGGTAGTGTGTGTAAGAGCAGTTTACACCTTGGGAGGCTTGTGATGACCATAACAGCTCCTGGAAAATTTGGATTTGTCTCTGTTATTGCCATGTGTTGGGGTGAGCAGCTTCAAAGACCCAAAGTACTTTTTCTCTGACATTTGTTAACCTCACTACCATTAGGTTTAAGACTTATTAAAGCATATGGCTTCTGATGCAGGGGTTTCTTTGTTTATCATTGTGGGGTGGGTTGGGTGACACGTGTCACACTGTTGCTGATGCCAGGCACTGGAAAAGAGACGTAAAGGCTTTCAGCTTCTGGAGGTGTCATTCCTGTACTTTTCACAAGCAGCACATTCAGCCTGTCTTCCATGCTGATGGCTCAAGCTGTTCCCTCCAAGCCTCTTGCACTGTGTTGGTATGGCAACACGCTGCCAGGTTTTACATCAAGAGTAATGTCACACCAGTTTGTTCTAACAATTTATTGTTGTGGATTCAAGATATCTGGAGAACTCTTTTCACTGCTTCCCTTACCTTTCTGGACCTTTAAGGTCAATCTATTTTTCTTCCTACAAAGCTGTTATTTCCTTTCATGTTGCATTACCCTCTGGAGTACTCTGTGCAGTGCAGCAAACACCTCTATGGAGAGATATAGGCAATGCCTGGCTGTTTTGGATCTATATTTTATCAATGCCAAATGCTTGCAACTGCTGGACCATTGAGCTGTTGGAAAGCCAAGCTCCAGTGGAAATCTGACTGGTTTCTCACCCATTTCTCAATAGTCCTGAGGCAGCCCTGCATTTCTGACTGCTTTTGAGTTTAATACTCATGTAAAGCGAGACAACAGGCCTGAGGCTCCCTGGCACAGATGGGGCAAAGGGGCACTGCAGGAGGTGCCTGCTACCTGGGCAGCTGAGCTACATCTGTGCTTGTAAGGGCCAAGGTATAGTCTTAGCCTGCTCTGTGCTTTCCTGCCCTGCTTGGCTGGGTTAGCCTGAATGCCAGCATGGTTTTGGCCAGTACTGACTAACAGCTGCAGACAGTGGGCTCTGTGAGGAGAGTGGAATATGCCAAGGACCCTTCCTGCCAGGCAGTCTGAATATTCTGAATTCCACCCTGCTTTTGGGAAGAGGGGAGTTTGCTGTGCAGGGGAGACTTCAGTGTTAGAGTGCATCCCCTAGCCTGTCCTATTTTACTTGTGCAGACAATCTGACAGGTGGCTGCTTAGAGATTAAATGTGCCCTGGCTGCTCCAGGGCAGAATGTTTCTATAGCAGGTTGGGCTGTGCAAGACAGTCCTGTTCAGATGGCTTGGGGCTGGCTGCCTCTAGGGCAGGCTGGGCAGCCCAGTGCCACAGCCAAGCATCATGAGCTGCCCTCTGGCTCTGCGACTGTTACTGCGATTCCTAGTATTGCTATTGTGATAATGATGATGATTGATGATGGTGGTTACGGTGGTGGTGGTCATGATGATAATGATACAGTATGGTTTTCTGAGCTTCCGACCTCCAAAACGATCTGAAGGCTCTGCTCTAACTTACTGCAGCAGCAGAAGGAATTGAGGATGCAAGGCTCATGCCTGGGCTGTGACATCAAAGCCTTCATGAGCGCATGAAGGTCAAGAACAAGCTGCAGTCATGCTGGAGGGGGGCAGTAGGTGGACAGGTGCCAAGCTGGTGTGACCACTTCAAAACTGCCCTTTGGGAGCTCCTCCTGGAGCCGGCTGTCACCTGAAGCTGGGAACTAGCAAGCATTTATCCAGTGTGAAAGATCATCAGAGGTCAGAGATGAACTGCAGAACTCAGTTGTTTGACAGCACAGGTATTACCTCTGGGTCCAGGCTTAAACTAGCAGTCATGGAATCCCAGCCCTGCAACTTCTATGTCCCCAGGCCCTTCAGGGCTGCTGCTCAGGATTTTTCCCAAGTCTGCTGGAGCTTCCTTGAAGACTGACAGCTGCCCTGATCTGCCTTTCAGTGCCTCCTTGGGAGTCATGGGACTGTATCAGTAAACAGGGACAGCATCAGGAAGGTTTTCTGTTTCTCTCCCAAGACTGTTGGAGAGGAATATCTGAGTATTGTCTCTTCCTGTGGGATGTCCAAAATAGCACAGCTGTGCCCCAGCAACACTTGTGAGAGTTCACACTGTGTCCCTCGTTCTTGAATGTCATTTGGTTATTCCAATTAACTCAATTCAGTGTGCAAGAAACGTGTAGAAATCCCTTCTTCCTCAAAGAACATAAATGTTTTCAAATAATTTGACAAATTAAAAAATTCTAAATTCTTTCTTTCACTTGAAGTGATGAGGAAACAAATCTTGGGAGTATAGCAGAGTCACATTCAGTGAACCCAAACTTCAGGGATTTGGTTTTTCAGGATGACTAGTTTTACAGTCATGGTGGGATTTCTCTTTTTAATTAAAACCAAACAATTTTTAGAATGTACTATATGCATCTTGAATACGAACTACTCTTGGATCTTACAAAATTAAATATGAAATAGTTATTCTAAGTCAAGAGAGAGGTTAACTTTCCATTGTAAATCTTGAGTGCATTATCCTTGCTCATCTTTTAATTGGCGGCAAACAGTTCTTGTGTGGTACATGTTGTACCCATCAGCATATTCCAGTTGGTGCCCTGCTGAATGACTACGCCTTAAAGTGGAAAAAGGAATTCAAGCCTGAAAAAGCTGCACTGCTTCCTCAGATATTGTTGTCACTTTAGTATTATTATAATTTAGAAAAAAAAAATGAGTAGAACAGTTGCTGTTTTCTTGCTGTTGTGGTCCTATATGTATTCTCTGTTTTATACCTGTGCTAACACATCTGCTTAACATGGAAGGAGCTACTGATTTGTACATTTATTAGTCACACTGCTCTGCCTCATGTTTTTACTGGAGCTAAATCCATGGACCATGTCATTGTTAGCTTCATTCCCTCATTTGAAGAACTGGAGCTCATGAGATTGTGTCTCCACAAGCAATTATGACTGATAAACCTGCTGTATTTTCTAGTACCATTGTTGCTTTAGTGATATATTTTTTCTTCAGGATTACCTAAATAAGGATAAAACCGTGTTTTTTAAAACATATTGAATATATTAGCTAAGAAGTTTTAGTGCTTAAACCAGGCAGGGATAACTGAACCTTGTGTCATTAGCTGATTGACACAGAGTCTGGCATTTAAAATGCATCTTTAAGGAAAGACCAGTACTGTAATACTAATATATTTGTAGCAGATTTTGTTTTTGTTTTTGTTTTTAAGGAACCAAGATCTTATTTTGCGATTCATAAAAGTAATATTTCTTGAAATTCATCCAGTCATTGAGACATACTAGTTGCACTAGTTGCAAAACTGGTAAGAAGTCATGGAGCTAAACAGTGAGCTATATATCCAAACAGGAATAAACATATCAAACTTATTCCTGCTACTAGACTCCAGGGTGAAAATGAGAAAGAGAGGTTATGTGGTTATATGCTACCCAAAGTTGATCTTTATTCCCACCACGTAAGGTAAGATCTATAGGACTCACTTTCCAGTTCTGGATCAAGAGATGGTGTTACACAAATGTGCTTTCAACTTCATGGGATTTTCTGAAGGAAAACTTATCTTAATTTGTTCCAATTTTTTTTTTTTTAAATTGTCTTATTCGACATTTATTTTAAGCCATTGCACTGATCAAATATAATGCAATTCCTCCTCCATTTTTTGTTGATGAGAGATTCTTACTGAAATACAGATTATCTTTATACTGTAAGGTAATGGTTAACAGTTTTAAAAAGGATTTACCCCGGAAATAGCTATAGTCAAAGACACAGGAATTACTTTACTTAAGTGATGATATAGTTACCTCATCCATCCAATTATAAAATGCTTCTCATAATAAAAATATAATTAATGGACTGAATTTTTCATCTCTATCATGTTGATAGCAGATCCAAAATGTGGTCTTCCTGCATTTTGAATTTTTTCTATTGTGATGTAGACGTGATGGCTCACTAATAATAAAAGGTAAGCTCTTACCATGTTTATTTCTAGTTGTTGTAATTTTATATTTCATCACTTGAATGAGAAAGCACTTTAAAAAGATATTATTTTTTTTTATGGGTATCTGCCAGTTGTTTTTCATTCTGTCCCAACTGCAGTAGGATATCTATTAATCGCACCAAGGTATGGCTCTGGAGATATGTCCACAGTTGGAAAGCCATGAGAACATCAGACATACCATATATGTCTGCACTTGGAGCTTGGACACCTGAGTGGGTGTGGAAGAAGAGGAAGGATAACACCCCCATGTTGTTTCATTACATACAGATAGCCACAACTCACACTTAAACATATGCTCTTGCCTTTAGCTTGGTAGTCTTTTTCCCCAGGCAGCTCAGTGTCGCTCTGCATCGCATATCATGAAAGCTGTTGAAAAGCATATAGGTTGTTGCAACAGGAATGTTTCTCCACCTAAGTACCATCTGCTCATGAGCACTTGAAATGGAATTCACCAGTTGAACTGCTTGGAGGCAGCAGAAACAAGATACAGGAACATCATCAGAGGGGGCTGCTTGATGCTTCTGCTTCTTTCTGGTCCTTTGGTGAAACCATGCCATCCTCCTGGCCTAAGGAATACAGGAGTCTGCCTACTTTTGGTTGTTTAAAAAAATACATTTGGTCTTCTTAGAAGTTGCTATAAACAAAGCAAATGCCCGAGTAGTGTTATTTCATTTTAAGAAAGAATCTACGATGCCTGTTTACTGGGGAAAGTTTGAACACATGAAGTGAGTGTTTGATAGTGGCAGAGAGAATAATAAGACTTTCCACTACCTATCAAGTTCAAACAGAATGACCCTTAATGAGGTTTTTCCCTTTTTTTGCTTTGCCTTGCCTTGCCTTCTCAAGAGGGGCATCAGGTCTTAGGTGCTGATACCAATGCAGCTCACAACTCCTTGTGCTTGCTGTTTTTTCTGATGTTAGATCAAAAAGAAAATGGAAACACTCCTTAGTGAGTTCTGTTCTTATTGGTCCTGTTGTTTAAGGGGAAAAAATGCAGCTTGGATGTCAACAACAGAACTTCACTTTGAAGGAGAGAAGCAAGCCTGCCCAGCTGGATCATTCCCCTATGAAAGGAGGATGCAGAAGAGAGGAGGAGGAGAAAATGAAGTTGTTAGTGCCAAATCCAGGCTTGACTCCATGCCTTGCCATTACTTGCCTCATTTCCCTTTATGCAGTCTCCTAGACAGCATCAAGATTTCTAACAGTAGTTTTTGCAGTGGGACTAAGTCACTCAAAGATTGCAGCTCATTATTTAATCTCTCCTTGTGGGAAGGATAAAATCCCTGTGTTTCAGAAGGCTGTAGTGCTGAGTGTACTACACTGAGAGGCAATGCTGAGGTGCTCGTAGCTGTGAAGATTGCAGAAACACCATGTCTGTGCTGTGTCTGTGCTAGCTGGGTGTGCTGAGAGGCTTTTCTCTCAGTACTTTCAAGGCTTGTTTTGCAGTATTTATCATGACTATCTGGGAGAATATAACCCTTTGGGAGCAATGAAGGTGTCGTAGACAGGACTCACATCAAGCTACCATTAGGGACAATACTCAAGGGATGAGGTAAGTTAGTATGGTGAACTATGAATAAGGACACTCAGTGTGAGTACAGATAACACTCATGAATTTAAAAAAGCTTTGAGCTTTTACTTGAACCAGGCAGTCTCCTGAGTGCTTATCAGCAGTAGAGTAGCTCTGAAACTCAGAGTAGATATTGAGCCTGTTACAATCCCGGCATATATACTTCTATTCCTAGTTTCTGGACTTCAAACATGCTGAAGCAGAGCATAAAATAGAACATGACCAAGCTATCTTGAAAGCTAGATGTAATTGGGATTCTGCAGATAGCACAGCTGCCTCACATAAATCCTTACAGTTTGCTCTTTTCACAACATAGCCAGGGCTTTCTCTCCAGGAGCTGCTAATTATGATAGAGGAGTGGAGAAACATTTAGTTCCTATTTCACACCATGTTTCAGAAATACAGCATTTTGCCCTTCCACTTGACTTTCCTTATGATGTTGCTTTGGTTTTCTTCTTGTCTGTGATCTCGGCTGTTTATTGCTCTATTTCTCTCTGGTCCTTTGGTGAAGTTACTCCTGCTCTAAGAAGAAGCCTGATGTTTCTTACTCTCTCGTTGCCAGCTTACAGTGCTTGGTCTTTATAAAGCTAGTATAATCAAAGGAAACACTGGAATATCTCTTGTTTCAGTGTAAAAAAGAGTTGACCCTGCCTAGCTGGTGGAAAATGCTTGAAAATGCAAATAAGGTATACATGATAATGGTGCAAAGAGCAAAAAGACTCCTGAGGCTGCTTTTTGAACCTCACTCTTTTGGTGCTAACTTCAAGATTTTCACTGCATCGCAGAAGTGCTATTGCCAGTGTGCTAAATTTGAATGCACACCCAAATACATGCATATATATACACTTCTTTGGGGCTCAGTTACTCAGCCTCCTTCTTGGTGCAGGGCTGTTTAGCAATCGTTCTGCTTGCTTTAAACTCCATCTTTTGCCTAGCTGATGCATGGTGATTGCTTTGCAGCTAGAAAAGTTAGTTGTGGCTGTGAAAAGCCATGTATTTACTGCCGCTTTCTTAACTGTTTTGTTCATTGTCTTTTTCTTCTGGGTCAGATTTTCCTCTGTATCAGTGTGAGAGGGCTGCCTGACATACTCTGTGGCAGCTCCAGCCCTGTGGTCTGTAACAAATAAAGCTGTGGCTCTATCTGTCCTAGCTTTCCCTCTCAGTGCTGTGAGCTGGGTGTTTACTATTCTGAGTAAACTGGTGATTCATATGAATGTGCTCAACAATGTGGGAAGAGTCACAGAGGAGTAATATGAAAAAGAACATTTTTTTTCCCAAAGAATCTTTTACAAGGTTTTAGTTTGATTTTTTTTTTTTTAAATCTTTGATTTCTTTCTTCAAATCACAAACAGAAAGCCAGAAGGGTTTATTTTTATTTTTGATTTTATATTCTCAGATAAGAGTTAAGTGCAATTTCAGGTAAAAATAGGTAAGAAAATGAAAAATGGTCTCTTAGACTGACCCCTATTTCACTATTTCTTTCCTTCACAGTTTCTCTCTTCCCCAGTGTCTCCAAGATCTTCCTTTCCCCTCCATTTCTCTGCCTCTCTGGAAGTCCCTCACTTGCTTCCCATCTGCTCCTTCCCAGCTTTAAGCATTTCACCCCACCTTGTGGTATTTGCCTTGTTGCAGATCTCTCTCAATAGCTTCTCTGAGGATGTTTCCATCTTCAGGTCTTAGCTTGGATTTTGATAAACAGAGCAAGAAAGTAGGTTGTCTTATGTGATCATATCTTCAAGTCACAAAGCTCAGGGGCTAAAGTGGGCAGAGACATTCTGAATTCCCTTCCCTTATTTGAAATTCTTGCCTGTATCCTGAGCCTCATGAGCAACACCTTATACAACGAACCCAGCCACCATAGGAAAGAGGTGGATAGGGACAGGGACAAAGCATCATTCTGGATATATTACCTATATACATATCTGGATGAAACGTGTGCTGGGAAAGGTTGTATTCCTCTAGGGCTGGTGCAGCATACTGCCCCAGTCCTCCCCTGGGAAACCTATGGAGGATTGCCTGCTTCTCCCTTCCTGGCATCAGGGAGAGTCTGCCACTTGCTTCTGCCCTCAGGGGGCAGGGGATGCCATCTATGTTGAGTTAGGGGTGCTGAGCATGAGCACACTCGGGTGTGGAAGGGAGCACAGGGTAGCATTCACCCATGTGGCACACACACACAATCTGTCATTGTTTCCTCTTCTGCTTCTGTGATTTATGGCCCAGCAAATGGCTCCAGATTCATGCCCTGAGTTTTGTAAGGCATTATTTAATTTTGCAGAGGGAAATATATAAATTACTTGCTGAGTTATGCACTTGGTAAGGCCTTCTCTTCTCTTTGAACAGCATATTTATTTTGGACCATATTTCCTTGGGAGGCAGGCAAATGCAGAAGAGGGGAAGAAACATGATTCCTGGAAATATTTTAACAGGGTGGTATTAGCAAAGTTCTCAGGGAGGAGATGCTGAGGGGTGGGAGCTCTGGATCAGATATCCCTGCTGGGTTTCTAATGGGGGAGCTGAACCTTGAGGTGGGAGGACAGGGAGCACAGGGACTTCTGGGACTAAGGGTTAGCCAATGGGGCCTCTGCGTTGGGAACAAGAGAGCTTGAGCTGAGGCCAAATTTGGGATTAGCTACTGGTACCACTTGTGTTCCTGCAGTGCAGCAAGTTCAGGTGCACTGCATTATCCACTTCCTCTAGCTGAAGGTGACTGCTTCTTGCACCATGTATTTCTATGCCAGAAGAGGCAGCCCAGTTTGGTGAGCAGCCCAGTTTCCCTGCAGCAGGATATGCTTAAGTAAAACAGTAAGCTGGGAGACAGAGCTTTTGCAGCATCACTCAACCACCACCATACAGTCAGAGGCCTACTGACCATAATGAAAGTCCTATACAGTGTCTGGATCTTGCATTTATGCATTTTTAACTTCATAATAATATTCTGGAGAGGTATATGGCTCAAAGAGGCCAAGGACATATGCAGCTTGCCATATTGCAGGCCCAGTGCTTCTCTTGAAGTAGCAGATTGCATTTTTCCTAATGTAAAGCTCTTTGTTTTTTACTGGGTTTGGGTGGATATTTTAAAGCCAGTGCAATATTGTGCCGTTTATATGGGATCAGACCTGAGCTGCATTCTGGCTGAAGAACACCCTGATGCCTGGAGTAACACAGCTCTTGCTGCCAGTTACCGCCAGCAGTTCTGCCAGGGATTTCACTTTCAGATAAGCCTTACTGTAAATATAATATAAGGAGGGGCAGCAGGGAAGTCAGAGGGGTGCTGGGAGGGAGTGAGCTGAAGGATCAAAATGCTTGGTGGGACATGGATGCAACCTCTGCTGGCCACGGCATGCCACTATTCCATGCCCTCCTTCACCCCTCCACTCCGCAAACTTTAGTGCTTGAAAAAGCAATAAAAATCTAGCTACAAGCCTGCTGAATTTTATCAATTGCTCATTGATACAGTCAGACAGGTAATTACTGTATCGACTTAATTGTACCTATCTTGAATAATGTAGTGCTGCTACTGAGCCCTGCTGGCAGTGGAGCGCCCTGTCCGCCTCTGCTGGCAGGGAATTGGAGGGGAGGATGGGAGGGGAGGGTCTGATGCAGGGATGCAGTGGTGCAGGGGTGCTGTGCACCCCGAGAGTCCAGTTCTCAGAGACTTCCCCAGCAGATGTCACTGTTCACCCACCAAATAAAACCGCTCCCAGGCAGTAAAGGGCCCTTGGAAAAAGCCACCGCGGGCTATTAAAAACGAACCTCGCCGCCTCAGAACAGCGTTTTCACTGGGGATTAAGAGTGACAGCCGCTTATTCTTGTAAAGGTGACAGGGGATGGAAATCTGCTGAAAAACCTGTAAGAGAGTGTCACTGCGGGAGCTGTGTCTGCAGCAGCACCTCTGGCCCCCACCACTGTACCTGGCACACAGCTTCAGGGTGGGTGACGGGTGGATGGGCACCTCTGAGGGGGGGAATAGATTTAGCTGGCCTCATTAATGCTCCTGCACTGTAGGGTTTAGCAGGATTGAGCATGAGTAAGAATTTGGTGATTTAATCATGACATAATTTTGTGAGATTAAATCATGACTAGTCCTGCCCATGCTTTATTTATTCAATATATAGGTCCTTATGATGTTATATAGGTGTAAAATTCAATTAAATAGCAGAGGAACTGAACATTTTTTCTCTCAGTACATAAATTAGCCATGAGCAATTTGAAACTAGGCAATTTCTATGAGAAGCAAGTTACATCCTTATTTTCTTTTAGAGATTTTCAGGGATAGTCTTCAGTCTGGAGAAAAGCTATAGGAAGGTTTTATTTTCCATATGGTATGGCAGAGCTCTGCCTGGCACGCAACTGAAGTATCACTGCAGAGATATGCAGATACTACAATAAAGAAGCTCAGACGCCAGAGTGACAGGAGAGCAGAAATGCTGCACTGCACACAGGAGATAATGGGTAGCCAGGGATCTTGCTGGCCTAAAGATGGGGATATAAATAGGATAATGAGTATGTCCAAAGTGGGTCATCAGCAATGTCCACAATTGTGTTGTTGCAAATTTTATTCTTGGTGATTTTGCATTTTAAAATAGATGAGAAAGTGTGTATGAAGAGAAAAGTAATCATCTTACTGCCCATAACATGCTGACACTGGTAGGGGCATGCAGCGCAGACCAGGAAAGGGCGAAGCTGTATACTACCCTGCTTATCTTGGCCTCCCAGAGCACTCCACTCCTGACATTACAAAATGCCAGGAAGAAGGGCTTCTCCACCTGAAAGGATGTTCATTTCTTTCTGTTCCAAAATCCTGTCTTTCCCTGCCAGCCTAACCTCACTTGTCGTTTCATCCCACTGACACACTTGTGCTTTCATAACCACAGCAGGCTCCGGCTGAGAAGTTTAAGACTATTTCCACAGTTGTCCTTTGGGAAATCTGATGCTGAATTTCCCATCTTGATCGGATTGAGTTTCCAGACTGAATTATTCATAGGCATTTAGCTTTGTGCCAGCATTGTTGTCTTTAGGGGAGAGGAACTCCTCTGCCCTCCAGCAGGCTTTTCTAGGAAAGCAATCACATCCCGCTCTGCCTGTCCTCAACAGGGTAAACATCCTGGGCTCTCTGGGTCTCTGCTTGTTGGGCTAAGTACCCATTGCAGGCCCTCCTGGCAGCCCTGCATGGGATCTGGGTGTTTTGTGTTCCTCCTTGTGAAGAGGGGGAAGCAGAAGCAGGGTGCTGTGCTGGAGGAGGCTCACCAGCATCATGTACATTAGTTTTACTCCATTTTTTGACTCCTTCAGGGAGCTCGTGATGAGAAAGTTTGAGCTGTTGCTGATCTCTGAAAGCAAGTGTCTATATTCAGGTTGAAGGCCACTGTTAAGGTATTCCCTGAGATTGCTCCAAACCTGATTTCCTTAAGGAGCCTCACCAGAGATTTCCTCTTAGCCTGAGAGCTCTCCTTACTGAGGCACTTCAGTGTCCTGTCTGAATTGTGCTTCATCGACTCGGCGCATCCTGACAGAAACTTGATTTCCGACATTATGAAACACCAGTGAGGATGACTCTGTGTGGAAGACATGATGCGCCAAACATGGGTGGGCCGAACCCATTGCTGCTTTTTCCATTGTTCGATATAAAAACAATTGATTTAAGCAAAAAAGTTGTTGGGTACACAAATCCTGCAAAGCCCCTCTTAACCTGTGGGGCTGGGTTTCTGCCACAGGCTCTGACCTTCCCTCTAACTCATATGGTGTTTCCATAAATTTTGTCAGGAGGGGAAGAGTTAGAGAAAATATTTGAGGCAGATCATTTTGGGGGCAGGGAGGAGATGCTTCCAAAGGAGAAGGAGCCAAAGAGGAGCGAGAGGCTGGGGCTGGATCCCTGGAAGGTTATAGAAGGAGAAGCAGTATGATAGCTTGGGTGGACTCAGGCTCCAGGGTAACTCTCCTCCTGCATGTGCCTGTCTGGATAGTCAGACCACTGGCAATGCCAGCCATGTGTGTGAGCAGAGAGCCAGAGTCAGGGTATGTGTCAGCAGCCTGGGCGAGCCACTTCAAAGCTCTTCTTCTCAGAAGGTGGTTGGGTATTTTCCTAAGGCTCTGGAGTGATGAGGTACTCCCTCCAGAGTCTTTTCCTGCCTGAAATCAGATTGCCACACTTGCCAGCTCTCAGCTCAGCTGAGAGCCATTATAGATTGCCTCTCATCAAACAAAATGCTTGTCTGGCAGAGTTAGAGAAGACATATTCTGTTCCTCGGATTTTGCTGTGACTAAAATCCACTGCAGTGAATAGATCAGACTCTGGAGTGCACCTTCTTTGGGAGAGGAATTTGTCAGTGTCGGGTGTAAATTAGACTCAGCACTGACCTGGAGTGAGAGGCAAAGCTCAGCATCTGCACATCATGCTGATGCAGTGTGTGTGCTCCTTTAGCAACACTGTGAAAAGCTTTTCTCCCCAAAGAGGCCAAACTGATTTGTTATCGGACACTGTGACCCCAGCATCACCCAAAAAAGAGCAACATAAACATGGGTATTAGCAATGTCATTGGATCGGGCCTAAATAGCATCAGACTGAAGGCATAGTATGGGCTTCAGCTTCAAAGTTTAGTGATTTGTAGTGATTTGTGTGTACCTGTGGACACCCACCTGTGAACCAAGTGTGCAAGCCCTCTTCTGCTCAGTGGAGTTCAAGGGTTTCCTTCAGTCCCCTCGGTACAGGTATATGAGACTCCTTCACTGGGAGATATGGCACAGGTCCAGTAGGATATGTGGGACCTTCTGGAGTGGCAACTGAAGACATCTCAAGTGGCCCTGGCTGGCAGTGGCAGTGACCCCACCCTGCCTCACATTTAGGCACATGGGTGAAGGTGTCTCACTCACAGTGTAATCAAAATACAGTTAAACTGCTTCATCTTGAAAATCTCTTTCTGGATACCCACTCAATTAAACCAAGTAGGTTTAATTGTTCCAAAGCACTCCAGGCTCTGTTAGTGAGTTAGGCTAGAAACAATCTGCCAGCACATGCCTGGGGCTCCTGTGCATTCTCATGCCGTTACCTCAACATGATTCAAGGGAAAGGTTTTTGTACTAGGAAATCAATGTAAAAGAAGTGTTTAAGCTGTTACTGATGGAAAGCTTATGCTTTGTTAAATGACATTATTTTATGAAAAATGCTGCTTCCTCACAGCAAAATGCAGATTTTTGTTGTCAAAAAACAGGTTCTAGGAAATGATCACACATCCAGGGTACAAGGATTTCTTCATGTGTGGTGTTGGACTGTCTTGTGGAATGAATCATAGCTGGCTGCTCACACCACAGCAGGAGCAAGAGGCTGTTGGATCAGCGTTGTCATGAAACAGCAATAGTCACAGCCAAACTTTCAGAGAAAATCTCATGTTTTGTCTGTAAGTTGAACATCTCCATGGAAATACCCATAAACCTTTTTAATGTCTTTACATTTTGATTGAGAAAAGTGTGTGTTTTCTGTCCAGCCTTAGGGACTACCATCTTGGGAGACGCAAGGACTTCAGCTCAGGGGTGTTCAGCAAAGAGCAGAAGACAGGAGGGATGGTGTATTTCAGATGTCAGCAGACATCAGCATCTGATCTGGAGTTAGAGGAGGGGTTTATGAACACCAGGAGGAGGGTGAAGCCCAGAGGTTAGCCTCACAGGGGAGGCAAGACAGCATCTTTTAGAGGGTGGCTCTAAGCAGAGCTAAAATGAACTAAGGGGGGAGAAATAGCCTTTGAGATGCTTGGAAAAGTGAATGACAGGGTTCATGAAGCAACTTCCTACAAGAATATGCACTTTTTGGTTTTTCCTTTCAAAGCTGTAGATGAGAAGGAGACTGAGAAAATCAAGACAAAGCTGCCAAATGATGAACTCTGCCTGCCAAACCTCCATTAATAAGTTTTCTCTTCTTTACTGCCTGCCTCAATGAAATATCTATGAAGTACAGCTGAGACTACTATTGCCTCAGTCCAGTGGAAATTGCCCAATGTGTTCAGCAGTTGCTAAGAAAAAATGGGCATATAGGCAGGCTGTCTGATTGCATTAGCCTTGTGTCCTTCAGTGCACAGGCTAATAGCAAACCTGTAACATTGCCATGAATAGATGACCATCACCGAGCCTTCCACTGGACTATACCATGCCTTGTGGATGCTGAGAAGTCAAACCAGGTCACAGTCTCTTGAGGTGATAGTTTAAAAGTCTTTTTACAAATGGTGTGGAGAGGCTGAGAAAGGTCATGGATTGTTCAGGGACAGATTGAGGGAATTAATGTCCTCTGCTCTTCTGCTGTGACCATTGTGTCATAGGACAAGAAGTATTTTGGTTGTGTGATACTCAGTTTTACAAACCCCCATGAGTAGATCAAAGTAATCAGGAATGGAAGCTTATCTAAAGTGCTTAAAAATGCATAGTGTTGGTACTAAAAATTTGCTTTTTAAAATGTTCTCAGCAGTGACACCAGTCTTGCCCAGCATTTAACTCCTGCAGCTAACAACAGCTGAATGATCTCAGAAATTATGCAAACAGCATTCTAATGATGCAAACTCAGTTTAATTTTCTCCCCATCCGTTCCCCCAGCTAGAAACTCAGTGCTAATAGAAAAGCCTATCTGTGTTTATTTTCAAAAGGGGAGATGTTGGCAGCACAATTTAAATCAAATGAAGGAAATGGAACTGAAGATGCAGCTTCTCTGACTGAATGGCTTTATACCCTTCCTTGGTGCTATTAAAGGACTGTGCAGTAAAAATCTGGACTGAGTTACTAAAAAAATGTGGTATTTATTAGGCTTTTTTTTTTTTTCTGTCTAGTGGAATCCACACTCACACAGTTCCACACCGCTCTATGTGAAGAATTTGATCCACAAAAGTTGGTTAATTCAATGCATGGCAATAGAAAAAGCAGTGATTTGTCCCTTTCAAAACTGCAATAACATGGAATATGCCTGCAATCCATCTTCCAAAGACAAGGGCAAACTTTACTTTTCAGTGTGGGCTCTGGAGTGTAATATATGTATCAGGATACACATATGTATCAGATAAGAATCATAGAACCACAGTATGGTTTGGGTTGGAAGGACCTGAAAGATAATCGTTCCAACCCCACTGCCACAGGAGAGTTCTGGCAGAAAACCTAGGCTTACTCTAATGCTTATGGGACTATTGAACCAAAAGGCTAAGTTCTAGGTATCTCTTCTTCTAGAACTGCTTTCTAATAGTCCAGCTAGTGAGGGACATCTTTCTTAACATAGGAAGTACCAGACCTGCGAACAAACTTTAAGATAGAAAAGCTTAATATTTCAAATTAGTTTTGAAACTTCTTAAGAAGTCCATATGGCAAAGGTGGTCACAAAATTACTGCCATAGCCAGGATATACTCCAGCAGGACTTAGTGAACTTTAAGAAGTGGGAAATTCAGCTGTGCGTGGTCCAAAGTGGAGAAAACTGCCCTATATCTCTTTAAAGAGTAAAAAACGACTGTTTTTCTTGACAGGTTTTGATGGCACACTGACCATTAACCACACCTGCCATGGCCACCCTGCACATCCCAAAATAACATAGGCATTACTTGCCAATACTGAGGAATTGCAGCTTATTATTTCTGCTTACTGCTTTAGCTAGCTTGGTGCTTTCCAGCCAGTCCATCCCACAGCTTTGTTTTCCTTTGCTTTATTTTCTTTTGTTCACATAAGTGTAAGATTTCTCCTTTGCTTCGAACAGCCTTTTAAGCTCTCTGAATGGGTCTATCTGACCCGGTCCCTCCAAACCACTTTGTGTTTTGTCCTCTAGATTATGTTACAATTGAGCAGAATGGATGTTCATACGTGCTGGGGTCTGGATTCTGTCATGTTTCTCAGTTGGAGGCAGTCATAATTCAAGTTTTGGTGACAGAGTGTTGCCTTAGAAATGCAGGGTCACAATATGGACTTCCAGTATTCGTTGTTTCTCATTTAGCTCTCTTACTAGTAAAACAAAAATCACTCATAGGTCCTTCTTGTCAGACACCCTCTAAATCTATGTGATGATATTTTCATTTACTTTTTATTTACTAGTTAAAAATGCCACCTTCCTTGATTTATGTCTTGCAGTGCTCACCAGCAGCCTTTAAATATATCATAGAAAAGATTTATCAACATCTTCAATAATACCCTATTGGGAAGCAAGGTTTTATGTGAAAAATTAGGAATTACACCGATCTCTGTCACATCAAGCAAAAGCCTCTCACTAACAAATTTTGCACCCAGATGTATTTACCACTTCTTTAGTTTGTAAATGATTATCATGTTTCTTAATGGGGCAATGTTAATTAAGAAAAAATAGACATGAATAACTTTCCAGAGTATTACTTAATAGGACTGAATTCTTTGTTCCATTATCCAGGACTTTATCCGCTATTACCAGGCATTTGTTCAGCTTTGAGGGGGCACAAAACATAAATGATTAAGAAGACTTTTAAGGATTAGCTTCCAGTGTGTGAATGTCATAGCAATGCAGCCTGCCCACAGTTCAGTGCCCTCAATTTGAGCTGCTGCGTTTCCTCTGGCCATCCACAGTGTGTATGCCAAAGGGGTATTATTAAGAATGAACAGTTTGTGTTTTTTTTTTTTTTTTTTTTTTTTTTTTTTTGTGTGGTGATTTTGTACAATTTTTATTTAAATTTAGTTTTCTTTTCCAAAGTTTTATATTTACAGGATTTTCTGGTGTTTTTTTTTTTTTTTAAAAAAATATATCTTCAGTGCTTAATAATGGTTGGACTCAATAACCTTAACGGTCTCTTCCAAACTAAATGATTCTGTGATTCTCTATAATTTCTTTGCTCATTACAGAGCCCAGCATTAGCCAAGTTTGAAGAAGAGTAGCTATAATTTAAGACTCTTATGCTTTCATTTGTTAGTCATCAAGATGAAATTAAGCATGAGAAAAAAATGACTCAGAGGACTGGCTCTGACTTGGTACACCTTAAAATTAGGCACTGGAGTGAAATGGACTCCATGGGCAGCACCACCGCCCTGCTAGATCATTTCTGTCATTGATGGAAAGTGATAAGCAAACCCAAAAGGGGAATCGGCTGAGGTAAGTTCTAAATGGCTTCATAAAATCATAGAATGGTTTGGGTTGGAAAAGACCTTAAAGCTCATCTACTTCCAACACCCTGCCATGGGCAGGGACACCTTCCACAGGACCAGGCTGCCCCAAGCCCCATGCAACCTGGCCTTGAAGACTGTCAAGGATGGGGCAGCCTCAGCTTCTCTGGGCAACCTGTGCCAGGGCCTCATCACACTTACAAGGAAGAATTTATGCCTTGTATCTAATCTGAATCTTCCCTCTTTCAGTTTTAAGCCATCACCCCTTGTATTATCACTACTTGTTCTTATATAAAGGCTTTTAGAAGTGTCTCCCTGGTGGCTACAGTGGGACGTAGGCATTCTGTGTTTCTGGCATGACTGTGTTGTGTGAGATGAAATCATGCCTTGCTCGTCATGGTTTTCAGGCCCTGTTCAGCCTTTATTTCTTCTTGTTGGTACTCCACCTGGCTTCAGCTATGCTTTGCTATTTAGAAAATAGTGACAGTCTTTGCTAAGTCTATACTAAGATCAAAGTCCTCAGTGCTTACTGTATCTGAGAAGATTTTTCCCCCATTTCCAAGAAAAAAATACTGTGTTGTCATATCTGCAGGTTCCCAGTGCAAAATCACATCAGTGCAGAGGTAGTGCTCCTGAGGTCTTGTCTGGCAAGCTGGCTACAGTCAATGCACAGCATCTGATTGCCTTTACACCTCATTGAGCTTTGCAGGTGCTCATGCTTCCAGAGTGAAAAACTAATCAGTGACAATTTTTAGGGTTTAAGATTTCCCATATTATTTGTCCAACAGAGCTTTCTTCTTAAAATGAAAGTATCATCAACCCCTAAGTTTTGCATAAAGAAATGACAGCAAAACAATCTGCCTATATTTTTGAGTATACTACATGAGCCAAGATGAGTCATTATCCAGACTAGTAAAGGATCTTTTTCAACTTCCCTGTGTCCATGACAGAGGATATATAAATGTCAGCTATGGAGCTTGGTCTTCTTTATTGCCTAAATTGCAAATTAATTAATTGGTGGTAGAAGAGGAGGCACCCATGAAGTTAGATTAGTTGTAGGAGTATGAATGTCTGTAATAGCCTTGTCTATTGAAAAGGCAGAATTATTTGGGGGCTTCTTATGTTTGGTTTGTTGGTTTTTTTTTCCCTTTTCTTTTGTAATATAACAAATTAGATTCTTTCAGCTGTTATTTACCAGGTCTGGCTACCATGAAGTTAGCTTTCTTCACAGCAGCTTCTATTGTGCTGGGCTTTGCATTTGTGGCTAAAACAGTATTGATAAGACACCAGAGTATTGTCTACTGCTGAGCAATGGCTGTACAGCACCAAGACTGTCTCTCCAACCCTGTCATTCAGAAAAGGACAGTAGGCAGAGAGCAGGCAAGAGGCTATGAGAGACAGCGGGCCGAAGGGATGTATCATACAACGTTGTACTCAGCAATAAAAGCTGAGGGAAAGGGAGGAAATGAAGAGACATTGTGGTTATGACATCTATTGCTATACATACTGAGGCCCTACTTCCTACAGAATGACTGGACACCTACCATCTAATGAGAAACAGCAAACACATTTTTTTTTCTGCTCTGTTTCTGTGCACAGCTTTTGCTTTTCTGACTAAACTATCTTTATCTCAACCCATGAGCTTTTCTGTCTTTTTATTTCTGCTCCTGCCTTGCTGTGGAGGGGGAGTGAGAGAGCATCTGGGTGGGTGTTTGGTAGTTAGCCAAGGTGAACCCATCACATCTTTATCAGCACAGCACTCTGCCAACAACTTCAAAAGCTCCCTGCCTTGTGTGACTTTCTGACTGAGTGTTCGAGAGTTTAACAACTGTGTTGCCAGTGATGAGTAAAACCAGGTTAGGTTTTGCTGTAAACTACTCTGGGCCTCAGCGGGGGCCATGATGACAGTGAGAATAGGGTGGGCCTTAAAAGCGATAGGGAAGAGAAAACAAAACCAAAGGCAAAAATGCTGCTTGTGATTAAAAGCAAATCAATTCAGAAGAACCTTTTCTCTTCTTAACCAATGCTGGCTACTCTGCATCTCCATCCGTGCCAGACCCCCAGCTGAATCTGAACAACTCAAGGGCTGTCAGCTCTCCCAGCTGCCCATGCTCGTGTTGGACAGCTTGTAGGTACCACTGTGCCAGCACTACCCCTGACCAAGATAGATTCTCCTCACCCAGGAATCAGAAAGCAGAGCAGACCCTTCCAGGAGAGTGTTGGAGGAACACAGCCTCAAGCTGGGTTTTAATGACATGGTCTATGAATAGCCTGAGAACAAGATCTTTAAACTTGTTCTTGTATGGTTTTGCTGTTATATTTTTTTTTCTGTCTTAGTTTTCACAAAACCTCAGTGACTCACCTGAAAATTATCCTCCTCCAACAGCACTTGTGCTTGGCATGAGAAAACTGGCCTTTTCTGTATCCCTTTCAAGGAAAAGGCCAAAGTAGCTGGGATTGGGTGGGTGAACCTGTGCCCATCAGGTTTTCCTGTTTGGTATTTCAGATGCTAGGTATGGAACACTCAACACTGCTTAATATGTCAATAGACATCATTCTTTTATGTTACTTGTACAGAGAGCAAGCCATCCTTAATCATTGATCTGATTAACAAGGCTGTTAGGCAGCTAACAATACCACCAGGTGCTTTTAAGGATTTATCTAGATTCTTGAACAGGATAGTATCCTATGTGCTCTGCCCCCAGACTACAGCTGCGAAGGACTGTGCTGCAGAACCTGGTCCTGCAGGAGGTTTTTGCTCCAGAGGAGCCAGAGCTGCTGGCAAATATCACTGCTTGGGCAGGACATGAGGTTGTTCATCACTGCAGGCAAAAGTCACGCATTTGGCTGCCTTGCTCAGCTGAGGGCAGTGCTGGCTGGTGAACCTGTGCTTCACTGTGTCCTTATTTGACTGACGTAAGGCTGGGGGTCCTGCCTGCCTCACATACTGTAAACCCAGTCTGGCTCCACAGCTTAGGGCAAGGGATTCAGTGTAAGGCAAGGGATTTCTGCTCCCTTTATTTTAATGAATTTTATGCATTTTAAGCTTTTAAGCAATGACTGTACTTAAAGTACATATAGTTCTGGAGCAGGGATCTCTCCGTCTATCTAGATAATTCTGGAGCTGGCTATTACTTTCATGTCCAAGATAAGCATCTAGCTGCTAGGACACAAAGTTAGATCCTCTCCTGTTAGTCTCTTCCTGATGAATCTTTGTTAGGCAAAGCAGAGGGTGTGAAGAGGAGACCCTTCCTTTGGCACCACTGCCCCAGAGGGATCCTCATGGGCGTTCAGGAGATGAGAGATGGGCTGTTTTTCTAAAGGACAGAAACTAACCTGGGACCCCATCCCTTAGAGGGTTATTAATGTAACTATAATTAATCATCAATATTTCTACATCTTTTGAAGATCAGTTTTGCATTCACTCAGCTACAACAACTGCTTCAAGTGTAAAATTTGTGGGCATAAAAAGGAGAAAAAATATTGGAACAAATTCTCAGACTTACAAAGTACAATTTTAATTTTAATCAAATTCAACCAGTGAAAAAAGTCATATGCAAGTATTATGCTGTAGAAGTTATAGTTCTGATTAGTTATTCACGTACACTCACCTTCCTTAAGCTGACCACATATGGTACATTTCTAGTTGGCATCTCAAAAGTACCACCCTTGGGGGAGTATTCTTTCTCCATAAAAGTACCAGTTTTCAGTGGATTTTATATTTTTCTTCCGCTATTCTACTGACAGAAGTTTGCACTGCCAGTACTTTCCTTTATCTTCTTCTGTGTTTTCCTCCTCATTATACGCTGAATGTCTGTGGTTTTAATTTCCTATAATTGCACATAAATATATTGCACTGGTAACTGTTCTGATGCTTCATTAATTTAACACGCACAAGCCTCTGTGATTTTTCAAGCTTTTAAAACTAGGCAAAATAGATACCTGTGGTTTGTTCCTGGGGTTTATTAACCACACAGTCCTGCAGTTTCTACACAATACTTCCAGTGTATCGTGTGATATGTGAACGGTCACCTAAGCAGAACGTGTGATTTACAGTAACTTAGTTACTCCCAATGTCATGAGGATGTACTGTCAGACGTAGTGGTAAACCTGGTTTTTACAGCCTCTAAAGCTTAAATGTACAGGTGCACATATTGCTTGCTTCTGCTGAGAAAAAGTACTTCAGTGTTAAATGCAATTTCTTATTTGGACTGAGATTTTCATGGTTTCCTTTGGACTCTGCAGTTTCACCCATTGTGGTATCTGACAAATTTGCTCTCCTAAACTGCAGAGGTTATAATCCCGCAAAACAATGCGGCCCCAGCAAAAGCGCAGTCGTGAAGGCTGGGAGAACCGGGACGTTTCAGAAACAAAATGGAATTTTACTGTGTATGCTAAAAATAATGTAAGTGCATTGCCTGGGACAAGGACTCCCAGATAAGCTGAAGCAGCAAAGCAGAAATCTTCCTTTGGTGATCAGAGTTGTGGAACTGTTTGCAGAGAAAATTCTGGTGAGAGTAGTTGCTGGTTCTCTGGCCCCAGATCCCTCTGATGTTTTCCTGAAGTTTCCTGGTCTTTCAGTGAGCTTCCTATAGACAGAGCGTTCCATAGGATTGCCTTAAACCTTCATGGATAATTCCTTAATCTGTGTGGACCTGCTGTTTGTTTCTCAGCAACCCCTTCTCATCACATACTCTTCCATTTTTCCCACTTGGATTTCATCAGTTTTCAACTCAGAAACATCAGGATCATTTTGTCATTGGGGCACACTCAAGGTGTATCAACCCAGCTCAGAGTTGATCCCTTCTGGTAGACTAAGGTGCTTCTGTTCTAATTATATACTATTTGCCCCTGGGGTTTCCTTGAGTCATGTGGGATACTTCTGTGGCTGTGCTTGTGTGGGTTCCCCCCTCTTCACCATTCTTGCACTGTCAGGGAAAGTAGAGGCCATGCGGAAGCCCATGAGAGTGAAACTGGTGACTGTGATGGAGGTTTTGGGGGACAGCACAGGAGCTACCGTGCAAAGGTAGCTGGGGTAGTGCAAACCTGTTGCATGGGCTGGATGTGCTTTGGAGAGAGCCCAACCTGGGTTTGCCTTGTCTTTTCTGTCTTTATTAATCAAAATCTGGGATGCAGTATCCCTGTGAGGTTACTATGACTTTGTTTCAGGGAGAAAATAATTAACTGATTCCAAAGGAACTTATTCATAATGATCTGACAGGCTGATATCCGCTGGATTTCATGTAGCTGAACATCAGGAAACTGAATCTCTAACTCCAATGAGCTGTGAACTGGACCACACATTACCAGTATGGAAACTGTAGTTGTAAATGCGTGGGTGAGAGTTGCCCAAATAGCTTACACCCAGTACCCTCTGCATGTGCTTACCAACGGCCAGCAGCTGATGCCAAGGGCAGATACAGAGGATATTTGTGGTATTACCTGACACGCTTTTCCAGTTTCACTCTGCGGCTGAGGGATATTCCTCAGTAAGTACCTGCAGACAGACCATCATATTTAATAGCCTTCAGTGGCACTTCATGAACTGATCTAATCCCTTTTTGAAATGAATACTATTTCTGCACCTCACATTATCCTGTGTCATGCAGATCGGTGATACAATTATGTGCTGGGTGAAAATGTTCTTCCTATTCTTTGTTTTAAACCTGCTACCAGACCATGTAACTTGTCCCAGATAGATAGCAAACAGGGAACAGCCTTTATTCACTTTAGCAACCATGCGTGATTGTGGAACCCTGTGTTATATACCCCTTCAATCATACCATTTCCAAAGTGAACTCCTAGTCATGGAAGTCATACCATCCCACTGTCCCACTGGAGCTGCTTTCAATTAATTATATTATATTCTTTTTGAGATGGCATGACCAGAGTGGTACTTAATATTCAA
>JASSUY010034058.1:38683-128740 GCA_032466535.1 Forpus xanthops
TTCAATGGATATATGCACTGGGGATTTATATAATGGCATAATAGTATTTTCTGGGTTGTTTTTCTTTCTCTATTCTTTTGCTAGTAATTCCCAAAGCGCCTTTTTAACCACTGCTGAGTTACTTCCAGAGGAGTAACACATGGCTTCAAGATTTCTTTCCTGATTGATTATACCTTCTTTAGACTCTGTCAGATGTAGTTTAAAGCTATATTTTTTCCCCGTGTGCATTACTTTGCAGTTACTGACACTGAAATTTGCCTGCCATTATCTCCATGTTGTATAATCCCTCTGCAGCTCTGCGGCAGCAGTTTGACTTCAGCTTTTCCTCACAGTTGGGTCTGGCCGCTCTGAATTACTCCACACCCCCTGTGACCTCTGCCGCTTCATTTACCCCCGCTTCTCCTTTCCAGGCCACACGCAGATATGCTATTTAATACAGGTCTCTCAAATCCTCACTGGGTCCTGCTGAGAAATTCACTTCACTGTGGACTTGGACCATATCTGTGTCCTTTGCCTTGCATCTTCTTACTAGGTACTAATTCAGAAGAATGTATTCCCACACATATCCTGACAACTCACGTATTTAAAAATCTTTGGCAAGGAGCTTGTTCAAAACCTTTTGAAAATCCAAACA
Source organism: Forpus xanthops (assembly GCA_032466535.1). Taxonomy (NCBI): domain Eukaryota; kingdom Metazoa; phylum Chordata; class Aves; order Psittaciformes; family Psittacidae; genus Forpus; species Forpus xanthops. Next base: position 39,318 of record JASSUY010034058.1, read on the forward strand.
TATACACCTCCAAGATACTAGCCCTTTGCTTGCATGCTAATGTCTCATTTCTTTGGCTTGAACTGAATATTTCTCATCTTATGCGAGTTTTAAAAGGATTTCTGTGTACCTATATAGGGTATGAGGGCCGTTACTCATGTATAAATGCTAGAGAGCACTGGCAAAGAGTAACTACAGCTACATGTCTGTTTACTGAACAAGCTTAAGTTAACCCACATCAGTTGGCTTTTAATTTAGTTAATTACATCACTGCAGTTTATTTGGCCAAGGGAAGAGAGAGAGGTTCCACTTCCTTTTCACTGTCTGGCAATGTGTTTTTGTCAGAGAGGTAGCTTCTTGATGAAGAGAGCAAGGTGAAGGGTATTTTAAAGCCCCTCTGTGTGATATTACCACTGAAGAATTCACTTAGTGACAAAGGCTGCACCTGAAGACCTTGAACTCTCTGTTAAAACGGAGAATGAAGCACCACCAGCCCTGAACACATGCCATTACGAGCAGACAAGACACAGCCCTTTCACTTAATAAAAGGGCAGATTGCAGACTTTGTAAAACCCTGTAATAAAAGGTGATTATATATATTTCAGTTTCATCTTTGTCGTGTGTATGAGTCCATTCTAGGAGCTATATTTTCACGATTATGTGTCAGAATTCTGTTTGGATTGGACATACCTCTGTGCCACACCTTAAAACTCAGATGTCTCTTGGTCTGCCAAAAGCCAGACGGGAAGACTCATTGCAGGGGAGTTGGACTAGATGACCTTTGAAGGTCTCTTCCAACCCAAACCATTCTGGGATTCTATGAACCTATGATTTTGTGAAGATGACTGATGTTACAAAGACTCCTCACTTCTTCATTTCTTCATTGTAAAGAAGTAAATTCTATAATTTTATTGAAGGATGATATGCACAAGTCTTAGAAATATGTGTGTTGAATTAAATCCTAAATCAAGGCAATTATTAGGATGCATATTCATCTGAAGCAGTAGAATTTGACGCTGTTTTAAAAACAGAAGCTCTAACTTCATTTGAAACATGGCCACTAAGGATAGGGCTGGCTTTGGAGGCTATCTCCAGTCCTGTCTTTTATTGGTTACTTAACTGAACTGTTAGGTAGGCAGAGTGGGACAATCTTCAACTGTATGGCTGTTTTGCTTAGTCAGATAACGCAAGTGGTAGCCAGACCTGAAAGAAAGTCTGTGCCCCATAGCCGCAGCTCCAGGCTGCTCCATGCATGTGGAGAAACTGTGTGGCAGCCAGAGGAGAGGCTGAAGCGTGGCCACAGCCTGCTCCAGCGAGGAGATTGCATTCCTCTGTTACTCTGTATCCCACTTCCATTGCTATAGTGGATGAAATGCCGTCGATTTGCTTTCCTAGTCTCCCCAAAGGATCTGCTAACAGAGGCTGTGTTTTAGGGAGCTACAGACGATAAAGAGACCATCCCCAGTTGTGGTCTCTGAAGTAACAGGTATAAACTCATGTGATAGTCATATAGTAAAGTTAGTTATGAATGTAAGAAGAAGATTGAACACAAATACTCATGATAATATCATGTGTAAAATTTATCCATGTTTCCTCAGGAAGCTGATACAAAACAGCAGCCTGAAGACAGGACATAACATTTAACTTTGCCTCCTGAAAAGTCTGTAGAGCCACCTAAGCAGAAGAAAAGAAAAGGAAAAAAGTGACTTTTTCACCTTCATACTGGACATGGATCACCAAATGGTGTCTAATGCCCAGGCACAGGCAACAGGGAGGGAGGTTTTGCAGGGGAGAAGAAAGGAAGCTTTGAACATCCCAGCTGGGGCCGGTGTAGGGGAATGATCTGAGCACAAGGATCCCTGTTCCACCCTGTGTTCACTGTCTCCCAGGGGAAGAGCAGGTGGGGGGACTGAGGAAAAGTTGTAAGAGGAGGTAGAAACAATCTCAAAAGAAAGAAGAACTTGATTATCTGGGAGATACTGTTTAACCTAGAAACAGACAAAGTAGATATTAGCTGCTATGAAGGAGGAACTTTACTGTTAAATATGCCCTTGTTAAAGCAGTTTACTTTTCCCTTTTTATAAAATTGTTCCATGACTGAATTTTAGTGTTTTAAAATAAACATTTTGTTCTTAAATTGTGATTTGAGATAAACCTGATCTGGACTGACTTGGCAGGCAGCAGGGTACTCCTTTTGCGATCTGACACAGGTTAACCCTGAGTGCAGGTCCCTGTGGCATTGCTCCAAAACAAGAATTGCTCAATGACATTGAAGTAGCATGGCTCTGGGTTAAAAGTTGGGATCACAGTGGGCTGGAAAAGAAGAAATGTGTTTTACAAAGGAAAATTATGAAGTTCTTTCATACGGATGAAGGTGCTTTAGTCCTGAAGGTCTGCAGGGAATTAGTAATGTCCCAGCAGACTTTTGTGGATTTCAAGAGCTGTCTCAAGATTGTGATCTGGTCAAAAGCCCTTTGGAGGACTGTCTTCAGTGAGCCCCCAGGATATTTAGAAACAGAATCCCCTGTACCAGACCTCTGAGTCTCAGGAACCAGAAAATTAAGCCTTTCATGTCTGCAGTAAACATATGAGAAATAATGCAAACTACCAGCCAAGCCTTCTTTCAAGGTTTTCAGAAATAGATGATACAGAGAATCTTGCCTTTTGTCTTAGTTCATTACTGTGTGTATTTTGGGCTACAAGAAATGCCTATATGAAGTCATTAATTGCAGGTTGAGTCTTATAAATATTAGTCTGGGACACATTCAGCTCATGGTGGAATTTTGAACTTAGTGCCAGCTGCAAAACTCTCATCTCCCGTTGATGCAGCCAACCTCCACCTGTGTTCGCTCCTATGGTTCTTACTGCTCTTCATGTTTAAAGATGGATTTTATCATCAAGATATGTCTATGTTTCAAAGCATTTGAAGAGATTGGTTTTGTGGAGATTAGCATTATTATTAGAATGGTGCTTATTTTGCTAATCTCTATAATGCAACTGTTCACTCTTGATTATTAATAATCATTTCCTTTTGATAGCAACACTTCCACAGCAAACAATTATAGTTCTTTGTGCAAACACAGGATTATGAATTCCAGTGGGGAATAAACAACAAGAGCAGTAGAATTTTAAAAACAAAGAGCTTGTTTTCATGCAAATGCCTCAGTGCTAAAAAATAGGGAAAATTATATGCTGGAGAAGCAGAAGTTGCTACCAATTAGAATGTTTTTCAACAGTTTCCATAAAGTACCTAAATTAAGAACTCAGCACTTGCTTGAGCACAGCACTCATCTGATATTCTCCCTCCAGCAGCAGCCAATGTCAGAAAGATATAATCATGACTCCTACCTAGACCCAGTTTCCCCCAAAAGACTCAGTAGATGTCAGGTCTGGTCCAGTCTGCCTCGTTAGGCAGTACTCCATTTATTTTCATTCAGAGACTTCTTTATTGAGCAGATATAACTGAAAAAGGATATCCTGACTTTGTGATTTGTTTCCTGGCTCTAATACTGCCTATCTTCAGCAGTGCAGCAGGATCAAATGGTGGCTCTGTTCTGCAAATACTTACCTATATGATTAATGCTATACACTTGACTGGTGGTTTTGTGTCTAATGATAAGCAGAGGACGAGGAACTTGCAGAACCTGGTACACAGCTGCTCTTTGCTCTACAAAGGGTGGTCTGTCTTTGAGAGGAGAACTTTGCAGTTTCTTTTAAACAGCTGATAAAACTTAGGCTTAAATTGGAACTCCACACACACTTGACACAGCAAAGTCTTCAGATTACAATATGACATACTTAAAAAGCATTTTAAAGCTGTTTATTCATTTTTTGTTTCTTCGAGAAGTTTCCTCTGCCTTGTATTTAGCATTTATAACTCCAATAGTGGGATTTTTTCTTGAAGAAAGACAGCCTTGTACCCTTCATCTACCATAATGATTGCTTCAAATAAAATTTACTTTCTGCCTGTGAAAGCAATTCCAAGGGTAAATAACAATCTACTGGCCTATGCTTTAAATAAGCTTTATTTTGTTGATGTCATATGTGATTATTTGGAGAAGACATTTTATTCCTAGCTTCTGCTGTGAGGAACCTTGATCACCCTACAAAAGCAGACACAGGGTTACCTCATGGTAGAAAAAAAGAGAATATAGCTATCTCATGGGCCCATTTGAAAGACACAGACAGCTAAATCAGAGAGCCTCCATCCTTCAAAGGTCAGCCGTGCTCCTGATGTCTGCAGAGCGAACAGACGCTCTCCTCCTGAGATGAATTTCCCTCAATTTCAAAAACAATTTAGGGTGGTGAGGCAAAGAGAGGATGGCACAGAATATAGATGGTTTCTTCTTCTCTGCATTTCTTGCATGGTCTAAAACAAATGCCTTCAAAAAACAGACCAAAACCTCCTCTCTGACTGCTGTGTGCTATAGGATGTATGGGCTGCAAACACAAGATCCCTGGAGGGATAACCACTAACTGCTCAGCCAGTTGCACGAGGGCTGTCTTACAGGAAAAAGGGGCCATGAGGTGTGATGGAGGCTGGCAAAGATGTACCTGGGACCTGGTCAGTGCTGCTGGAGTGTCAGCCCTTCAGTGGTGTATGGCACAACTCAGTGCAGCCCTGGATGAGCCCAGAGAGGCAAGCCAGAAGCAGAGCCTGAGTGCTGCTGTGCCTCAAAGTAGAAGTGCCGGACAAAAAGCAATGGCAGGACCATGCTCAGTTGCAGAGGGCACCAGGGCTAAGACATCCTGAGCTATTCAACACTGTGTTGTTATGCAGTTGTGAACTGAGGAAAAAATCCCATGGGTCCCAGTTATCCCAAGTGTAACATGCCTGAAGTCAGCATGCTTGACCTCTTGGTTTGATGCCCCACAAATAGCAATGACGCAGCTGCGTCTTAGCTGCCTGGATTTTATTAACCTTGTCAGATTTGCTATCCAAAGAGATTCATGGAGCTTAAAAAACAGAACAAGCACACTGGCTGCAGAATAACTGAGCCTTAGCCTGCCATCCCTATCCCTATAGAGGCAACTTGGAGTTTCATAGCTACCTCTGTCTCATGAAAGGACTCCAGCAGCAAAAATGGAAATACAGGGGTGAGCTCCCCCCAAAATTTCACTGAAGGATTCTTTCACAATTGCTGTATTTTATCTTATTTGATAGTCTCCGATTTTCCCTTCTATGATGGCTCTGCCTTTCCCATGAGAAAGTACCTGATCCTGCTGTAGCTAAAATCAAGGGCATTTTTGGCACTCATGATGAAAGCAAGTGCAGAGCTAGAGAGTTTTTTTTGGGACCTCATGATTCAGTGGGGCTTGCTTTGGGTACCATAATGCTTTCGCCTCAATGGAGTTGCTTTAGGGACTCAAGTGGTCCCTTCCATTTCTTCTAGAGCAGCAGTGTCGGCAAGGTCAACTTTTGTTCTGGGATGTCAAGGGAGAAAATGCTGACTTAGGGGCAGGACTGATCCCAAGGCACAGATGCTTTAGCGCGATTTGCAAGCCCAGCACACATCTGCAAGTTGTGCCTTAGCAGCAAGCAGAGAGCGTGATACTATTATTAAGCCAAGTTAGGTTTTTGGGAGTTTTTATTTTTTTTTTTTTATTCCCATTTTTCTATTCTTCACATGAGTCCTTTAAAATAGGCCACTGCTTTGAAGCAGGAATTGGTTTGGATCCCTTCACTGAAAGGCATTGCACTGTGAATGACTGAAGCTACTGCACTGTCTGATGCTTTTTCCACCTCTGCTTGCTGTTCTGCAGTGGCTCAAGTAGTCCTGTGTCAGGCTCTTTGTGAAACTTTTTTGCTTCTCCTCAAAGCAAATGCAGGTTTTAACTTTTGCCTTTTATTTACTCACTGGAAAAACTCGTGCCTGCGCTAAAACTGTCACTTCCTGCTATTTCTGTAAGTTTCTGTCAGCTTGGCTGTGATGATGGCTTGGAGCATGCTTATAGGACTAGAAGCCTGTGAACTGCTGCTTCTTCACACAAGGCTTCTGTGGGAACAGGGAAATACCTTATGTGCCAGGCATGAACTGAGCTCTCAGGAAACCCTTCCCTTCAGAAAACAGGATTCTGTGAGTACAGTTTGACCATCCCATCTTTACCTACACACAGAGACACTGTTGGACACTGTTAGTGGACACTGTTGTTTAGTGATGAGTAAATTAGCCAGCCATGACACCAAATCTGTGTCTTTACTCAAGGATAAGGGGTGGGGAATCTTCTACTGCAAAATGTTTTTTATTTAGTAGCTGTTTACGTTGGTTTTCAACACATTTTTATTATAATAATTGTGCTGCACTGTGGGCGGTGATCATTCAAACTTGAAGTTTCAGGGGCAGGAAAAACTTCATATACTGTAGCTAGTCAGGAAAGCTGAAGCTATGAACAAAGAACTTGCTATTTTCCCACTGCTATAGCCTTTATTTTTTTCTGGTTCTGCATTATTATTTAGTTCCCACCCTTCTGCCTCTCACCAGGGATAAACCTACTGACCTCATCAGCAGATGTATTTTTAGGTGCATTGTTGCTAGCTAGAAGGTTGCATTGGAGAGGGCTGTTAGCATGTGTTACTTTGGATTTGTGCTTTTTATGATTCAGAATATAGTTAACTGTGGCCTTCAGTGCTTGTGAAGGGGGTGGCCTTGCTGCTCTTCTGTCCCTCTTTTATGAGCTCCCTTGACAGATCAAAGTTATCTCTTCCAACAAAATAATCTTGGGTTTGGCCACTTTGGATCTGTAAAATACTTGATATGTTAATAACACTGCTAAATAAACAAAATGGTTATCCTGGATTTGACTTGCTGGGAAACTGAAGGAAACACTGTGTAACGTGGAAATACACGTTTAATAATCAGTATTTATTATGCAGCATCACAGAGTCATTCATCATCAGAAGACACACCTACACTGCTCACCTGTCTCAGGGTTTACCTATACACATTCTTATTCAAGTAATAATGTTACAATACAAAAAGTGCCTGAAAAACTGTGATGCCAGCTTGTTCCTGGACCTCATTCTTCAAATTGAAATTAATTTTTTAATACATACGCATAGAAAAAAACACATGGAAAAGGCTGAGAAACAATTATAGAGGGCTGTTTTGCTTAATACTCTTCTGTAACACAGTGGAACGCACCACTGATAGCTATATGTACACCATTCTTCTTTTCTACTGGTGTTGCTGACTGTAAAAGCATGCCCTTCATTTCCCACATAAATACCACCAGGTGGCCATATTTATCAGCTGTAGGTTAGGAGGTGTTTCAGATGGAAGAGAGCTCTTGGCAGCCAATGCTGCCACTTTGAAAGGAATGATATCCGCATGCCAGGCTCCCCTCTGGTAATGTAATTGTGGTTACAAAGTTAATGAGGACTAATAATAATTTGTTTTAAACCATCAGAAACAACCACAGCAAAAAAAATGCAAAACTCGAAGAGAAGACCATAAAAATCAGTACCCATGATTAAGAAACTTAGGATACTCTGGGATTCCTTGTAATTAGTGCTTCTTTGACCTTTGTCCCAGAATTATTTACTTGTGGTATTTCAATAGTAAAATAGAGCATTAGGGTGGAATAGGAGCCACTTCAAACTAATGAGGAACAGCCCTCAATAATTAGGTTGAACACAAATGTTACAAAGTACACTGGCTGATGGCTGTGCAAACGCATGCATGCAAACACCTTCCCCTCTTCCTCTTAACAGTCCCCCTGAGCTGAGGGGCCCCACCACCAAGGTTTCAGGTGATGAAAACACAGTGCTTATGGGATGTGCTGTTAGACGCCCCTCTCCTTCAGCTTTCCCAAGGTACAAAAAATTCAAAGGTAAGGTGGCAGAGGACGTCTCGGTGGGTGCGGTGCCATCTCCTGCTGGCTTGGCCCTGAGCTCTGGGTGCATCCCAACACCGTCCCTGTTGGAAAAATCTACTTCTGGGACACAGTGGGGGGAAGTTGGGTCTGTCTTGGACAGGGAGGCATACCCTATGTGTTTGGCTCAAGTACTAGCCCCTGCAGCCTTGAAAGGGAGGGAGGAAGCTCCTTGGGCCACCTGTGACACCTCTGCCTTGCCAGAGCTGACCTGTGCTCTGGACAGAACACTCTTGGGGCTGCTGGGAAGAGCAGCAGCATTTTTCATGCAACTTCACCTCTTTCTCATCACCCCTGTCTGCTGCAGAGATAAATTCTCTCAGCTGCTTTGTAAAAGGTGCTATATATAGCCCAAACGTGTACTGCCTGTACGTATATGGATACCTGTTGTGTAGCAAAAATAAACTGTGGAAGATAATTAATCCTGGAGCCCCAGTTCCCTCACAAAAAATCAATAAGAAGTTTTCCTTGCTATGTTTCAGGTATCAAAAGAAGACAATCTTCATCACGGCTGACAGTCCCTTTCCCTGGAGCAGGAAGATTTTCCTTTACATGTAGCAGAGAAAATACAGCATTTTGCACCTGCCTGATGCTGTTGCTATGGCAATTGAACTTCACACTTGTATCAGAGATAGCAAAGCCAAGGGAGTATGTGTGGAGCAAACACAGCAGCAAGGGGGCTCTGCTACATGGCTCAGGTCATTGTCTCACTGTCCTCCCCTCCAAAAGATAGGTAATTTAACTTTTTAAACGATTTTGGAATGAACTTTAGTTGAGCAAATGACACTGGTTGGAAATCTTCTTGCTGGTGGGTTGTGTTCGGGCTGCTTGCTTATGCTTCTGGGTGCACAGATCTGTGAGAGCAGAACATGCGCATGAGGCCCCACCAGCCCAGGCTGCTCTGATCCTTGTGCTGCAGTGAGGTTGCCCCTATTTGCAGCCTGTCCCCTCTCCATGGCCAGATGTACGGGTCATGATTAGGCAGGTGTAGGCTTTTTAAAGCTCTCGCCATTTCTGTGAATTCCTTCACCGGTGTCTCAGTCTTTCTGAGATACCCTTGTAGGTGGCCTCAATCCACCTCAAAGTGCGCAGGGGCCATGCAGCCATCAGTGCAGTAAGATGCAGGCAAACCTACCCCCCCTCCCCAAACCATGCTTCCCAAGTGTCCCAAGCAAAGGCACTTTTTCCCTAGGACTTCCATTCCAGATTTAATTCCAGAATGACTTTTCATTGTTCAAACACAATTAAACCAGGGAGTGCATGTGGTGTAATGAGCACACAGAGCTCCTTGGCTCAGCTATTACTTTGTTACAAGAGCACCACATATGAGGATATGACAGACTGACCTTAATCATTGCTCTGTGCCCTGTCTTGCTAAGCATTGCATAAATCAAGGAAAGACTTGCTCTGGAGAGAAATCCCTCTTTATCAGTGTATTTCTAGTAACAAGAGAGGACTGTAATGTGGTGAAAGGTGCAGCTAACAACTGCAGTGCTGTGCACTCTCTGGAAGAAAGAAACTTTAGTTGTACAGAGTGTTATTCCGTTAAAAGATAACTTTATATGGAAAAATAACCCTCCAAAGTTCAGAGATATGTTATAGGTGAGACATTTCATTAGGAGAGGATGATTGACTGAAATTAAATACCAATCAAGCAAGCTCTGAAGCAGTGTGCTACAATCTTCAGCCTCTGGGGCCTTGAAGAAGTGGTTTTCTTACCACTTCTACTTCATAAAAGAAAGAAAATAGGTGATGGAAAAAGTGTTCGGCTTTAAACTACTTACCCCTAACTCTGCTAGCCTCTAATTACCTTGGGTGAGAGTCATCCCACCTAATGTCAATGTCTATATTTCATCTAACATGTTCATTTCAGCTACTTTTTCCATCCTCCTTTTGTAGTGAGTGCAGACACAGCTGCTCCTCTCATGTCGAGGCACACATCTAACCTCAATCTGATGAATCTGACAAGTGCCTGTTCCTCTCCTGGTTTCCCAGGTGCAGCTGGCGCTGTGAGTGGGGGTGGGCATTGTCTGAAATGGGCATTTCTAAGCTTAGATCATAGAATCATAGAATAGTTGGGGTTAGAAAGGACCTTAAGATCATCTAGTTCCAACACCCCTGCCATGGGCAGGAACACCTCCCACTAAACCATGCCACCCAAGGCTCTGTCTAACCCTGCCTTCAACACTACCAGGGATGGAGCATTCACAGCTTTCTTGAGCAGCGAATTCCAGTGCCTCATCATCCTCACAGTAAAGAATTTTTTTCCTTATATCTTACCTGAACTTCCCCGGTTTAAGTTTGAACCCATTACACCTCGTCCTATCACTATATCTCTACTGATGTTGAAGGCATCCTCTCTGGAGCTACTTACCTCAGCAAATGGTGGAACAGGTCTTACCCTCCAAGTCAGCAGAGAAGCACCATGGCAGACAGGTAGGCAAGGCTGAAACCCAGCCACGTTCACTGTGTTTCCCTGATGGAAGGATGGGTTTGAAGCTTGTGATAACATATCACGAGATAAACAAAAGGAATAAGTGGATGCAGAGGATGCTGAGGTCTGATTACCTGAGTGATCTACCCCAGCTCTCCCATTATGTGGGAGAAAATGTTTCTTTGGTTCTTTTCCTGCCAGGTGGGTCCTACCTAGTATCATGGTCCTTCTTGGAACACTGTCTCTTTCTATGGGTCACCACAAAAAAGTTCTTCTCATCCCTGATGGAAACTGTCACAGAGCAAATAATAAACTATTCTGTCTGGGTAATTATAACAAATGAATCCCCCAAATGGCAGGAAAAAGGTAACATGCACTATGGCTGAAGAACGAGGATTCCCTTCTCACCTTTAGCTTTGTATTCAATCAAGCTGGCCACACAGAAAATTTGAATTACCTCCTACAAAGTACCACAGGAGCAAAGTTGAACCAGAGGTTAGCTTTAATAAAGGATCAGTCAAGAGTCTGGCTCCTAAGGGACCTTGATGGGACTGCCACTTGTGAACTTTTGATGTCCTGGCATCAGCGCACGCAGCAGCTGTGGATGGACAGATGGAAATCATCACCAGTGCATATTGATGGGGGCAGACAACCCAGTGAGGTACAAGTGCAAATGCATTGAGAGAGGAACACGGACCTTTTAAAAACATTTGACCCCTCACTCCTCCTCCCGAAGTAAGCGTGGCTTATGCTTCACCTCCCATCCATACACTGGTTTGCCTTGAAAATGAACATATTGTACTCTGCAGAGGCGGACAATTTGCTGAATTTCATTTCACTCCTTCAATCTGCTTAATGAATAACAATGACTTTGAAGGTTTCACTGGATTCCCACACTGAGCTGAAATTTGCATTATCAGGTTTTCAGGCCTCAGTTGATTTGGGTTCTGACTGGATTGCCTGCCTCTTGCCTGTCCTTGCATGGCTAACTTCTATGCTGCTGAGCTAAACAAGTCCTTCCATTTTCCCCTAAGATGCAGGAACAAATAATCCAATAGGATATTATTCAGATTGTTTTATAATGCTGGAAGTTACTGCATAGACAGATTTCACTCTTCTGGTAGTTAATATGACTCATTTCTGAATTGGATAATTGCTATACGGTGGTGAATTCATCACTTCAAAACAAAATGAGATGTGGGTGTGTTTATGTGTATGTGCAGGGCATTAACGTGTACCAGCTATCAAAAAAGAGTGCATCTTCAGTCTGCTACTGACTTTGACTCTTCCAAATTTAAGTGGAGACCCTCTGCTTTACAAATAGTTGAGGAGGCACTTAAAGCCCAGTCATATGTTGGTCATCTTTTGGAGCCAGTTTACCATTCATCCTGGACAGATGAGCTGTGTTAGCATTGGACAGGAAAGGGTGAAGGTCCATGCAGAAAGGACCTAAAGGCAAATGGATGCATTCATGAGTAAAATGAAGGCATGGTATTTGATATGGAAAGTTTGCGATGGCATTTGCAGTGGAAAAGCCCACATTCTAGAAAGGCTAGTTGTGGACACTCAGGCTGAACCTGTAGTGAGGACACATGATCAGGGTAAAGGTGAAAATGTATTCTAAAATAATCCTTCTGCTCTCATAAGTGATTCCTATGATTTCTGGTTATCCTGTCTTAAAGATGTTTAGATATTTCTATAAGCAAAAAAAACAGGTATTCATGAACCTTTTTTCATTTGTAGGTTATAGCAAATATATTTTCAGAACTAAATTCTTGAGGAAGTCAGTACCAATGGCATGAACTGGCTACAAGACCAACTTAACCTTAACCACTCACAAGGTGGAGGTGGAATGGAAGACTTCCATCTCAGTCATTTTCCATGGGATGCAGGAAATGGCAACGTCTGAAGATTATGGGGGTGCTAGCCCACCTTCACTGAAGAACCAAGGTTCTCCTAAGAGTTAATCCAGTTTCTACAAATCACAAATGAATCCCACTGAACTTGAGTCCTTCAGAGATAAAATCCAATTACTTGAGTCTTTCTCATATCCCAGAGTGACCGTAGAATAGGAAATTTTCAAAACTAGTTTGGACAAGACCCAAGACCCTGAGCAATGTTTTGAAGTTAACCTTGTTTGGAGCAGCAATTTGGACTGGATGTCCTCTAGAAGTTCCCTTCAAGCTGTATTTCCCAGTTAATGCATCTCTCTCTGCTGCGGATTCTTCCCAGGCAGTTTCCGTCTTTTCTGAAACACATTGTACGTACTTAGACATTGAACTACAGCTGGGCTTTGAACAAAAGTTGTTTTGCATGCTTTATAATCCTGTTCATGCACCTCAGCATTATCTCCTCATAACACTTCTGCCTCATGTTCAGCCTATGGTGGATACATCACAACCCCTACATCCTTCCCTACACAACTCCTAACTGAGTTTTCCCCCACCCAGCAGGTCTCTAGTTGATTATTTTTGTATACCTGAACTAACATGCATTTATCTTACTGAGTTTAGTGCTTTTTTTTCAACCTCCATCTCCTGTTTGTTGAGATAATTTTGAATTCTAACCCTGTCTTTTGATGTACTTTCACATCAAAGTCCCCTCAGAGCTTGGTATTTACAGATTAAATAACCAGGAGGTTATTAAACACTTCCTGATCTCTCTCTCTTTTGCAGCTACTTCTTACAAGCAAGCCACAGAGGAAACACGAAAGACCAAAGGAAGATATTATTTTGCTATTGAATACTACTTCTGAGACACATTTTCACTGAACAAAACAAGACCCTTAGTTATGGCCACCCCCAAACAAAGGCAGTGTCATGTTCCAGATCATAAAACAGTTGAAATTCTACCAGGGTGAAGGGTCATATCCTGAACCAAGCCAGCTAACACACTTGGGACACACATTCCCCTGCTGAAGGGCATGGTCTGGAAGGAGCAGCATGCCTGTGGGGGATAAGCCTGGCACTTGGATTACAGTGCCAAGAAATGTGACTAGTATCTTCTGTCGAGATACTGCCTTCCTTCAGGGAGCCATGTTGCCTACCTTCTCATGCGACAAGATGTGTTGGCCATTTCTGTATCTCCAGCCTATGGTTGATTGGTCTTTATTTCACCTATGCAGAAGAGTATCTGCACAGTGTTTCATATTAACCAATGTGTGGTTCACAGTCATAGGGGCTTCCTGTGCTTACTCCCATTTTTGACTGCTCTTCTGATGCTTCTTGTTCTCCTTGTTCTCCCTGTTTTTCAAATATTATAGGGTCCCCAAGACTATAAACATGTGAACAGTTTGTTTCACCTTGATAGCACTCTCTGGGAATGTAGCTCTGAAGACAAATGTTTTTGCCACACACAGATGTCAAGCCCCATATGACTACTGTGAGCCAGACATGCAAATGTCACCAGTCTGTTAAACTGGGGGTGGAGGAGAAGCTTACATGGTTACCTCTAATTAGCTTGACATGTGAGAAGCATTTCTTTATAAGCAACTTGCAGATAAAAATCACCTCTTTGTTTGCTCCAGCTCTTTCCATCTGAATGGCTGGGCACAATGAGGCACAATGTCCCGGAAGCAGACCTGCAACCTTAGTTTTACAAGGACTCAAGGGCTGGATAACCTCTGGACAAAGCAGTTTATTTGGAGAATACAAATAAACCTGCCATAGACTTGCACTGTGTCAGTGATAATAAACAGCTTTTGGTCCGTGCAGTCAACTCATCACCATGTAGTGTGATGGGCCAGGAAGTAGCAATTTACTTTCATAATGATACTGCCAGCCCTGAGCTGATTCCTTCAGTGCTGGTCAGGGAGTTTCTGTACCCAGTTCCAAGAAACTTCTTCATTATTGCAAGCCCATGTAAGTTCATGAAAGTATCATTGCACAGGTACAGTGTAAAAGCGAGTGTGTATTGCTTGATATGGGAGGGACTGTTGAGGAGAGCAGGTTGGATATTTCTGACCCTTGGTGTTGCTTCTCCATAAGCCAGATAAGCTACCTGTGGATAAGGGAAACCTAGCTGTACAAATAATATTTTGTAATCAAGTAATTAAATTAAATTGAGAATTTTTATTACAGTGCTTTGGTCCCGCTGGCAGGAAGCCTATTCTTTTGCCATTTCTTTCTTCTTCCAGAGCTTGACTGTAGGAAAGGCTAAGGAAGAAGCTTCTCCCAACAAACGCGATCTGCAGAGGTCTGAAAGGGCAGCTCACATCAGAGGAGGTCCTGGTGTAGACTCAGAGCCAACTTTTCTCTGGAGTGATGGACCTACTGCTTGCCCCTGTGTCCTGTCTTCCCTCTGATCCTTTGCCAGGCTGTAGCTATTCCAGCTTATGGTTGTCCACTAAGCTCATTTCACTGATGAATAATGGTTGGATCATTCCTGTTCTCACAGACTCTATTGTATTAGTAACAATTGGCCAAATTTCAAGTATCTATAATAGAAAGACATGTAACTCCTACCTCTGCATTAGCTCAGTTCACTGTAGAATTTCAGTCTATGTATCCATATACAGACTTAGATATTCAAATACTAGACCCCACAAAACCTTAATGTGGAGTCTGTGATCCTTAAACCTACATGACTAATGTCAGATGTATTTGTTACTCAGAAATCACTTTTCTCTCAGAGATAAGAGTTCTTCGAATAACTGATAGAGTAGATTTAAGAATCAGGGTTTAAATGAGGAGGTGATACGAACAAGAAAAAATTCCTCTTTTCATGGTTGAACTAATTGAAAGGCTTTTCTTGTATGAGTCTTAGGGTAAAGCCTCCAGGGGGTATCTCTGTACTGCTGAATGCTGTGTACCAAAGCTGGTGTCCATACCTGCACCCTTTCTGAGAACTTTCATAGGGAGATTCTGCTCATCTAACACATTCATAATTGTAGGTGTCTCCATCTGAACTAACCACTCTGGTCTCTTTTTATAATCAATGGAGTGAAATAGGCAATTTTAGGCTGTGACTCATCTGACATATCCTAACATCTACTTCAGGATTAAATGAATCATGCTCTAGAGCTGGTTTTTACCTTCTTTTATTTTCTTGAGGTAGCTAGGAATACTAAATTGGGCAGAGATATATATCTACACAGCTCCCTCCCTTTTTGCCCTAGAACACAACCAGATTACAAGAGCTTCTCTTAGCCTCTGAATACATAAGTTTTGCTTCAGCTTTTTCATACATCCCATTTGCAGTCTGGTCACTGCTTTACCATGACTTAGAATATATTCACTGGTAAAGTCCTTCAGGAGCAATTCCACAATGCTTTCTTTGTACATCTCCCCATCATTCTACTGATGTTTCCTCCCAGTGCTGCCAGGGAGCTAAACAGGATATCATGATATCTCATGTACCTGATGAATGTCTGCAGCCTCTGAGAAACATTTGTGTTTGCCTTCTACTCCTACTTTACTTCTACCTCCATGTTTTCATGGTGTTCATCTGACACCTTGTTAGGTGACAGTAAAGCACACTCTCATCCTCAAATTGAACAGGAAGAATACAGCAAACACTGTAGGTTTGGGAGAAGAAATCATATTTCAGTTATGTTCTGCATGACACCAATTCCAAGCAAGCCCTGTGGAATGCAGGAGGAGCTCATTTACTGAGGAGAGCTCATTTACTGGGACCTGCAAGAAAGCGTGAGAGAGGCCTGCATGTGCCATCACAAGCTGAGAATTTAATTTTCTTGAATCTCAATAGAATTTCAAGTATGTCTGCAACGCTGGTTGACCATTAAAACATTACTTCTACAATATCTTTGCTAAATACCTCTGTGCAGGGCCTCAACTGATAGCTTGCATCACTACAGCACTTATCCAGGTACCAGAAGCTAACTGGGTTCCAGTGAGCAGTAATCACTTATTTTTGCATTGATATGCCATTGGGCAATAGAAGCCTGAGGCAAGCTCATGGTACAGATCCAGAGGAATTTGTTCTCTCCTGCAGGAATTCTGGAGCCAGGCTAAGAGTCCACTGTGGTGTATGAATTTGCTTGCTCTTGAAAAGCTGCTTTGCAGGTGGGGTAAAGAGGCAATCACAGCATGCATCATACTGTACAAATATGTGATACCCTCTGCTCTTGGAGATCCCTGAGGACCCCTGCAAGTCCTAAAGTGCTCCTTTCCCCATCAGCCTCTCTGCATGAGCTGCAACTGGAAGCTGGCTGTTCCACCCTGTTACTAGATGCCAATCTGAGTGGTGCAGGGGGCTATTGAACCATCACTTTGATATGAGGCAATTTTTATCAGAGCTGCAAAGAGCAGAAGACAGTATCCATTGCTGCTGTGCCAACTGCTGAGCAAAGAGATCATCCCTCACTCTTAGGCTCTTTCTGCTCATCCAGTGCTCAAAGGTGCCTGCAGTATCTCCAGGTATGGCACACCAGTCCCACAAGCTGGAATTTGCAGGAGTCTGTCCTGAGCAGTAAGTTGACTGTCTGAATGGAAAAGGGACAATCACACAGGCTGAGCCAGAGAAATGCTTGCTGACAAACACCCTGTTTTCTCCAAATAGCAAAATCTGAAGATGCGGGAAAGTATGGGGTGGGATGCCCCTTCCCAGAAAACTCCAGGGGACTTAGAATCACAAGGTTCATTTACCTGACTGCTATTTTTCACTCTACTATCCTGTAGGAGCTTTGAATATCTGACTTAATTTTCCAATCCTCCAATCACTTCCCATATTTCTTACTTTTTTTTCCCCTCCTTCTCTTTAAGGTAGAAGCAGCCGTGGTCTGGAACACTTTTGGAGAAAAGGGAAGAAATAAAAGCATGGGGAACAGACAGCAATCTATCGCTAGTTTCAGAAAAAAACAGCAGTTCTATTACTGAAAAGGAATCTGTAGGGTAATATGAAAAGATAAATTTCTCTGAGAAAGGAATTACTCTAAGAGGGACGAAAATTCTATGGCATATGTGAGATTGGTGTTCATCCAAGAGAAAAGAGGACCTTTGATAAGGTCATATGAAACATTCTTGAGAGTAGAAAATGTTACCAATTTACATTCCACATTTTTTTCTCCTTTTAAATACTTTTTAGTGCAGACAATGGTTTGAGGCTAAGAGAACACTTTCACTAGAATTACTTTTCTCTTTGGTTTGCACTCTATACATAGGCAAAGGTGTAGTTCTGCTGTCTGCTAAATCTGAGCAGTATTTAATGACAAAAGCAGCCCAGATGAAACAGTTTTAGCTGAAACAGCTGAAATAGTCTGCTTTTTGGAGGAAAACATAATTTAGTGGCAGAGCTCTAACTAAAAGTCTCAGTCCTGAGAGATGCTTAGCAGTCTGGCATGGATTCACTATGGCCCTCAGTTTGAAAACTGCAGACCTAACTGTATCTGTACTGTCAAGTACTCACTGAGGCACAGTGCAGGAGAAAAATATCCCAGATCCTGCAGAATACAGGCCCAAATGAGAAGAAGAAATAACCTGGGCAGAGCTTCTGGGGATAACAGAGGGTTATGAAATGCTAAGCCAGCTGGTGAGGTAAAAATGTTGACCTCAAGAAGTACCAAATTTATGTGCAATTGGTATGTGATCCAGACAGTTTTTTAATAGATAATGACTGGTAAGGTAGCTCTATTCCAATCAGCTGGTATCCTGTTCTTCATCTTTAGGCATAGGCTGTAAGCAATTAAAGTTAATCCTATTATACGTGCTACATGGAAGATTTGGGAGCCAAAAAGATTGCTTGGAACTTGCTGTAAATTCTCATTTTTTTTGTTTTTCTTAAGGGGGGTGGGTTGGGAGGAGGGAGGGAAGAGGGGAGAGTCAGAATATTCCTTATCGTCTTTTAAATGTTAACACCCTGAAGTTTTCATATTTTTCCAGATTCTGGAGTTTTTCTTTCTGACTTCAGTGTATTAGACACTGTGTGTTGGATTTCCAGCCAGATTGGAAAATGATGACAAAAACAACAATGATATTTGAAATCCAATAGTTTATTTATTCAAGGATACTTCTCACTATCTATTGCTGAAACTTCTAAATTCTCTGATTTTTAAAGCTAATTCCCATCTCAGTAAACTCAGCACGATAACCTCAAAGAACTCTAAGACTACCCCATATCCACAGAAGTCTGTCTGATTTTTTCAATTTTGTTGGCCATTTAAGTAAGCTGCTTTCAGTGACCATTGACTATTTACTACTTTATGGACAGCAAAGAATGACCATTTTGGGTCAGACCTCCATGAACATCAATTATTTCCCAAGAGTGGCTAATTCTGGATGCCCTGGGAGGAGGACCAGGACGCATCAGATATTTTGTCTGATCTCCAGGCAGTCATAGCTCCATCCCAGCATGATTTTTTGGCCACCAGTCCTCTGTGGAGGATGAAGCTCAGGACTGCTCTAAGCCTAGCAATCCTCCAAAATACTTGTATGAGAAGTTTTCTGGAGGACTCTACCTTCTGACTTTATATTTGAAAGCTACTACCCTTTCCAAAACGAAAACCAGGAGTTATCGCATGACATGGACCAGACCAGACCAGATCATAACAGCACAGTTTTTTCTTTCTCTGGGGCATTCTGGAGAAAAATGGACAGGACTAAACTACACATCTGCCTGTCAGCCAATGTGTCATGAGCTGGTCAAAAGCTGAAGGATGTGGTGGCTGGAGATGCTTTTGAGACACACTTTTCCCATGATCAGGATCGACAAAAGCAGCTAACAATTGCCTCTGCTCAACCATGAGCATGCACACGAGTTTCCTGCCCCCCTTTTCCCCACAGTAGCTGGGGCAATAGCTCCTGGCCAGCTCCATGCCTGGTACTTCACGTGCAGGAGGATGTGTTGGCTGCCGAAGCATCATTTTCCTCCTGAACATTGTCAGGCTCTTTGAGAGAATGCAGGGTGCACGTGGAAACATCCCATAATCTGTGGGCTGCCAGCTGGACCATTGTGAAAAGAGGCTGATACTGCCCCATGAGCACAGACAGAAAGAGTCCATTCTTCTGTGGAAAACAGCAGAATGATAATTTGCTTGTTTCCTAATAAGGAGATTTTACAGAGAAATGTAGTTTGGCCAATTTTTGTCACATATTGCTATTTAATTGGTTTTGTCTCTTAATTAAGTTCATCTGCCAGGATTTACCCAGGGAACTGTATCTAAGAGCTCTTCTGCTGACTACAAATGCTTGGTTTTGAGAACATTTTTTACTTAAAATTTTGGGTCTGCTCTGTTTAGCTTTGTTGATCAGAGTTGTCAAAGGTTTAGGACAAAAATTCTGGCTCATTTAAGGAAAGCTTTGGAAGTCTATATAATGATATCAAAACTCCTCATGCATCCTTCCTCCTCCAAAACCCAAAAAAGCACAACAGATACAAGGTGAATATAGATATGCTGAGCTTTGTAATAGCTGCCTTAGTGAACCTGAACCCAAATTCCATAACTTGATATGATTCAGCGTCTCGCAACAGAGTCATCCAAAACTTGGCTTTGTGTGGTTGCAAGGGAAAATTCCACAGCTTTGACATCTCTCTGATTTTGTTGTGCTTACACAGTTAATTTTTAAAAGGCAAACAGATGCTACTTTGAGAAAATCTATGTAAAGAAATTAAAGGAAAATAAGATGATTGCTGACTGAACTAGAACAAAACTAACTTTGGACTGCAAGCATGCGACAGCTAACATTGCTTTCATCAGGAGAAATACAGAAATAAGAATGGTCCTTCACACCAGTAAATACATACTTTATTTCCTTGTCAGAAAAGCTTTGAGAAACCAAACAGGCAAGTTCAATTTCAAGTGGTTGCTCTTTCTTAGATTTTGGAAAATAAAGTCATCTATATAAGAAAAAAAAAAACATCAAATTTGGCCCCAAATTGGTTTTAGTGCTTAAATATATTCTGCTGTGAGATATAACACATGTGCTGCTGCCCTTGTATGTCAGTATTCACCCTGATCACCTCTCAATTTCTTCTTCTCAGAATTATCTGCACCTGTCTGGCTTCAGGAGAAGTGCTGTCATCATTCGCAAAATGACTGCATCTTCCTTATATGTACCTCTACAAATCATAGGTAACGGAAATCCAACATGATGGACAACAAGGCAATTGCTTCAACACGATTTCTCAGTCTGTGTCTGTCAGGAGCAGCCTTGTCCTGGAACACCAGGTCCAAATATCCATTAAATGTTTCCAACAATTACATAAATAGTTGCAGATATTTGGGGTAGCAAAACATCTCTAATCCTGAACAGCTGGGAGGCAACCCCTAAAAACCTTAAATAAGTCTTCCCCAAATCACAAGAAATAGTCCATTTCCCACTGTGGTCAGGTCTTGAAGCACCAAACTGGGAACTGAAGCTCTCCAAAGTTCACAGTTTGTAGAGGAAAAGTAAGCAGCACGGCCAGCGAGACAGATGACTTCACTAATTTTCCAGCCACTGGAGAAGCCTTTTCACCTTCCTGTGCATTTGCTGAGCCTTATGAGCCAATGGGAATAATGGATGTAAGGACTGTCTCTACATTTGTACAGTGCTTGGTGAAATGAGTGGTCCTTTTTGATGTTAAATTTAGTGGGCAACAAGGGTTGGGAGAGAATAAATAAAAGAAGGTGCCAGTAGGTGATGGCTAAGGAGGAGTTCAGTTCTCATCTGGACATTTCCAGCTAACCCGTATAAAGTGAAATGGCTTTTTTAATATGTACATAAATTCCTAGGCAATCAGTCAAGCAAGCCTCATAAAGACAGAGGGTCAAGTGCAATCCTACAGCAAGCAGGCGTGTTGGCAGCAGGAAAATATAAGAAAAGAAAGAGGGAAGAGTATCCATTTACAAGGAATGCATTGCTCCACAGGGTAAAAGGGGTTGCTAGTCTGTGGCAAATGACACTCTCATTATACCTCAAGCAACCTCTGGTAAGACTCTGAGGAGAACTCCAGAGAATGAAAAAAACAAGTATCAGACATAGTCTTTTCAGGAGATTATTTTTTAAATCTATCTTTTATGTAGAGGGCAGCTGCTTTTGTCCCATCTCAATCCTGGAGTTTGATACAAGATTTGCTGCTTTTCTAGTCTTCAATGAACACCATAATAGTTTGCTTTTTGCTTCACCTTGGAGCAAACACTGAAAGCAAGAATTATTGCCACCAAACAGATGAGGATATTTCTCATGCAGATGAAAAAGGAAAGACCTAATAAATGAAGAACATTTGAGAAGAGGTTAAAGCAGACTTTGCTGCAGTGTTTGGCATTACTGTTTTACCAGTATAGATGGTTTCACAAACCAGTATTTTTTTTTTTTGTCTCATCTGCTGCAAAGGCTTTGAAGGAAAGAGTGGATGATGTTCATTGCTTACCACAAAGGACATACCTGATGTGGATGCAGCCTGATTGCAAACCTGGCCATTCTCCAGCATTCTCCTGCACCTCTGTCTTGGATAAAGGGGTGCAAACCTGAGAACTGTGGCTTTGGCAACTCCTTTCCTTGGGGTTCTGCCCCTGCTGGAACCAGCCAGTCCATCCCAGTAACTGTCAGGGGTCTTGTCTCCGGCTTGGCTTTCGCCCTCCTGTCTGTACTCTAAGAGATGCTGGTGGGTAACATCATTGGTGAGCTTGCGTTTGTGGTCAAGGGCTACAACTGCTCCACGTGTATGAAAATTAGGATGACGGGTAGAGAGGTAGGGGTCCTAGCACAGCCCATGTAGTATACCTGCACCAGAGTACACTGGATATACTCTAGGTGCCTGCTTAGCTGTTCCCACCTAACATCCTTGATCATGTATCAAGCTTATAGAAATGAATAATCTGAGATTCTTTGGTGACTCAGCCTCTGCTACACGAATTAGCCATTTTTTTGTTCAGTGTGTTTTTGGCTAAGCAAAAATCTCAACAGAGGAAGCTGAATTATTTTTCGTGTGCGTGATAGTTTTTTTTAAACAAAAAACAATTTTATTCCCTCAGTTTCTAGTCAGCTGAGAGTTTTCTTTCAAAATTAACATAGGAACAATGTTGTCCCCTGAGACCAAACAAGAGGAATGTGAGACCCAGCAGAGATTTTATTATAAAGTCAGCAGCCTGTGAAAGTCAGTGCTCCTAATAGAAATGTATAGATTTTAAATCTAGAAAGGACATTGTGAATGTGTAATATGACCTCTTGTATAACATAATCCATAGACTTTTACTTAAAAATCTCATTTGCCTTAACTAAACCGAATCATTTTGAAAAGATAGCTGGTCTCACTTCAACAATTCAAGATTTAAAGACATCGGTATTTTTCTTTTAGAATGGGTAATTACTCTCACTGTTATAGTATTTTGCCCGCTTCTATTGTGAGTTTGTCATAACTGCAATGCACATCCATCTGCACTGGAGAGAGTCTCCTTACATCCAGACTATTCTCACAGCTGATCAGCTCATGGCCATAAACAATTTCTTCCTCTTAACCTGCAGACTAACCAGAAGGAGCTCCCTCACGTTTGATGAAAGAGCAGGATTTCACAGACCTTGAATCATTCTTGTTTTGTAGCTGGTTTTTTTTATTGCTTAGCTTGCAAAGAAAGTTTTCTTTATCCTTTTGATTCAAATAGTCCAAAAGTATGTAAAGCATGTTTTGTGGTCCCATCCGTCCTTGAGAATACTGATGCTGTCTAGCAGACCTGCTTCTTTTCACCAAGGCCTTTTCACTTTAGCCTGCACAGCCATTGAATCAGTGAGTTTACCCACTTAATCAATGGTTAAATAATAAAGCAAAGGCAGTCCTAGGTTTGCAGCTGGACTCAATAATTTTAAAGGCCTCTTCCAACCTAAATATTGCTATGATTCTATGACATGCAGAGATGAATGCAAAGGAGGACCTATCCTGTATGGTCTCTGGGGCTATCTGTAACCATATGAGTTATTCGGCTTTGCATAGCACACTTTTTTTCCTATACATCTTCATGTCCTGGTCTCACAAGCAAGTAAAATTTGCCACTGGTTTTGGAGGGACGAATTAACTGGTTGTTTCACTCTATTTTGGAGCTTTTATGCTAAATTTAGGTGGAAAAACTTGAAAAGACTCCACATTATTTGTCTCTGTAATCAACTTGAAAGCAACAGAAGGTACTGAGTGCTTTCTTTACGGATTTACATTACTTTTGGATAATGACAGACTTGTAGAGCTATTTGCCATAGAATGGATGGTCTCAAATGGAAACACCATTCTCCAGCTAGGAAAAAATCTTATCAACTAGCTGATCTGAAATTTGCTATATAAAACTGATTTCAACAAAACAATAGACTCAAGCAGCTTTAGATTTTGTGGGTATTTAGATCAAATTTGAAATTTGCAGTTTAGGCCTCTCACTAATGACTCAGCACAAGATTGTGTGTTACAGCTATGAGAATAATTGTGCTTCAGAGGATGCTGTTGCAGTGGTGGACTTCTATGCAAACTGTAACTCATCCTTTCTAAAGAGAAAGTGGTGGCAGCATTTGGTTTTTTCCATCTATTATAACATATCATGAAAAGAAAAATTCAGCAAGGTACAAGCACCTGATATTCTGTGTTATAAACATCCCATGTTTCCAGATGGTTACACTAAAAAAGCGAATTCAGGAAGGCAGTTCAGTGCCAATCAGCTTGGAGTGAAGAGGAACAGAAAGCACAGTCCTGTCAGCACTTTGTGGAAACCAGCAGAAACTTTGAGCAGTCCAGCGTTTTCCCTTTTGTGGCTGATTGAGAGGCATTCTTCACCCTTCTGCTCTATCTTTTCTACTATCTCACCTGTCCTCCATCTCCTTGCTAGATTTTAGTTACTGGTGTGTGAGGAAAGGGCAGCCCTCATCACTGTATTTCACTCTTCTGAAGGAACAGGCTTCCTCCTGCTTTTCTGTTTAGACTTGGTTGATACTTTTTCTTATGATTGCATGTTATCATTTTATACTGTTAATGGATGACAAGCAAATTTCATTTAGCTCTACAGCAGCTTTACAGAATGTCATGTTTTTATACTAGATTTTCATATCCTTATTAGGGATGAGCAGACTATTACTTCACTAGAAATCCGACTTCATTTGTACTACTGGTAGAGCATCCATAGTGACAGCTCATCCTCCTCCTTGCTCCTGGTAAGCCAGTTTGTAGAATGATTGATCTCCAGCATCTCACACTTGGTAGCTCAGCAATGTCTCCAAAGCTAGCAGGATGAGGGTTTCAGCTTTTGTTGGAGTGTTAAGCAAGCCATTGTTTCGCATTTCCTACTTGGTTCCTTTAAAAATTCCATTTAATCTATCATCTTCACTGCTAGCAGTTCAGAAATAAAGCAATTCCTTGGACAAAAATGCTCTTCAGATGAAATAATGCTAATATTTGTCTCCCTTTCCTCCCTGGTATCTTTGCCAGCTGATTTTTCCTCAAAGAGGAAATAACCCATTTCTGGAATTCAGGTTTTCCTGACTTCTTGGAAACAGGGGGTATCAAGTGTTTTGAGTAATGTTTCCCTTTGAAACCTTCTTGAAATAGTCTTTAAAGAATCTGCCACTTTTGAAAGGTTTGCATTCCCTGGGGTTGTAATTCGGCTGACATTGATGGCATATGCCAGCAGAAACTCTTGGTTCTGCAATTTTTTTCTGTGAACTGCATTGCCCTTTGCTGGATAAGGAAAGCTGCATGAAGTAAGTCCAAAACCAGCCATGGATGTATTTTGCTGCGCTTTTTTCAGGCTATGCCCAGCATTAAGGCATATATGATGCTGGTCTGACAGGAGTTGAACCACTCTGGTTAGTGGGGTCATCACTCCCATAGGAGAGGGCAGACCTCAGAAATACTGGGTATGGAAAAAGGCAAGTATTTGATCATTTTCCCATGGAAACATTCCTCCCAAGAAAATGACTATAAATCAAAAAGCAAAGCTCTCACTTTATCAGAAGGGAGGTAAAAGGCTCATAATTCTTACTGAACAAATCACATGCAAGTGAGTCATAATTGCTTTATAAAAATAGTGAATAAATGCTGTCTTATTCTGTACTTGATTAAGCACGTGTATAACTTTAGTCAAAAGAACCTGTCTTGTGAGCATGAAGTTGCAGGAACAAGGCTCAGTACGAACAGCACCTTGTGGAAAATATGAATCCTACAGCAAAAACATGCCTTTGGGACATGCATTTCTCTTTTAAAGAGTATCTGTTGCAGGTAGATTTGCTTCTGTGGGGAAAAAGCTTGTACTTGCCTATCTTGCTGTAAAAGAGACTGTCTCCCAAGTAAGCATGGTGGATTCACAGATATCATCTATATAACAATTTCTTCATACATTTATTGTTTATCTACTTGGATACTAGATGGGAAAGATTGGTCAGTTGTGTTTTCTCTTTACCTTTATTTTTGCTCATAATACCTTTTTCTCCCTACAGTGAATATATCAGCTGAACTCTGAATACAAAATAAAACCGAGCCAAACATTTGGATGCAATACATTAGAAGGGGAAAACCTGTGCCATGCTGAAGTTTCACAATCTCATTTTTTAAGGCAAGCGCCATCAGGGTTTTGCCAGGGCACCTTCAGACTGTGGAATAATTCTCTTTTACACACACACACATGTAATAGTCAACATTAATGTATGGATTTGGCTTGAAAAATAGTTTATTTGACAGGTACTGCCTGAGAGAGCTAAGCAGTCCTCAGCCCAACCACCTACAACTCTCCTACTGTCAGGTGCCCAAACTCAGCATTCCCCTGATCAATATTTAGGAAGCTTGCACGTGAAAAAAAAGTCTCAGAAGGCTCTTGCAAAGTGGAGCACAGGGTCTAAACATGGAGGCTTAACAAGTCCAGAGATGAAGTCCTGATGGAGGCTGCCTCTTAGCTCTGCTTTAGAAAGATCTGTATCTTCAACGTCTCACCCTCTTGATGGGTTATCCCCTTCAGACTCCTGCAGATGAAAGTCTGCCTGATGCATTTATTTACTCCAGCCCTGTTGGCTGTCAGGATCCCAACCTAAACTTGGACATGTACATTAATGTGCTCACATGCAGGTGCCTCCTACAAGGGTGGCAGCTCAGCTCCCTTTGTTGGCAATAGACATCTCTTCCAGGCGATTCCCTAAAAGAGATGTCTACATCTGGTCAGTGCAACTGCTTTTCAGGTCCATGTGGAAACACTTAGATTGAGGTGTGTTAATCTGTGAGGTATGTCCTAGCTATCATGGCACTGGTAGAGTGCAAGCTTCTGTCACCACTTCTGCTTTCTGTGTAGGGATGCCAGGGCTGCCCCTTACCACATGAGCTGCTGCAGGCCTGGGTCCCTGCAGAGGGAAGAAGATATTTGAGAAGTCAGTGCTCCTGTGCTGCTGGTGTCTTCCACCTCAAAATGCCTCTGAGCACTTTTCCAGCACAATTTTGGACATCAAGAGGATACTCAAAGATATTTCTTACAAGTAGAAGAATGGTGCAGACACCTTGTCACTGCTGTTAGGATGAGAAGCAAATGATAAGTGAATACATTATTTTAAATACTAGAGTTTCATACATTTCAGGTATTAAATGTATTTTTTTCTGTCAATTCTTTGCTCAAGAACATTAGGCCCAGGGCTAGTTCAACTAGCTCTTGGGGATATCCAAAATAAGTGAACCTACTATACTATATCTGGTAAAATAAACTGCATTTCAAGTTCCTGTTAAGTGCATTTAGGACCATGACTGTACTGGTACCAGGCAGAAGTTCAAGTTCCTTGCCTGCTACCAGCTCTGTCATAACATGTCTCGCCAGTCTCCTGGGTATGCCTCATCCACCATGCCATGTCCTAAGAAAATGCAGCAATCCCCTTTGGCTCCAGGGCTTAATAAGACTTCAGCTGCTCTGGCAGCTCCTTTCAGGGTGGCAGATTTGTGGGGATTAATTGGAGGAGTAATTAATTGTGTTTGCTTCCAAGGAAAGCGTGGAACACAGCAGCCTCCAGGAAGGGCTGTGCTGTGCTCCTGGAGCATGTGCATTCAGCTGAGTGGGATGGCGCCCTTCTCCGAGGTTGCTTCTGTTGGCAGGATCAAGCTGGTATATGGGTCTTCTTCTGGCACTGGGCACCATGGCTACTCTGATTAGTGCTGTTGTCACCTCCTGCATTGATTCTTTCAGCTTTCCTTGCCTCCTTTTCCTTCTTGGCCTGCTTCAGGAGATGGCTGCTCAGCAAGTAAGCCAACATATCTCTCACATGAAAAATGCAACCTACCCAGCCATGGTCTGCTCCACAGAATGACATATTTTATACCTCCTCTGTGGTGGGGTGCAATGTTTTGCCATGTGTTTCACACTAGGACTCAGCAGGGATGTTTTACCACACTGTTGGGCATCCACTCCATGTGGCTCATGGGTGGTCAGTGTTCACCTCCAAAAGTGCTGCTTATGACTTCCTAAAAGTGGCAATGATTTCCTTAAATATTACGAAGCCACCATCCTCTTTTAGCAGAGTACAACAGGGATCTGCTCCTGGTGTGATGCCATACAGCTCCACATTTCTACGCATGACTTCCCCTCCGCCCCAGGAGATATGGCACAGGCTGGTGGCAGGACTATGCCAGCTGAGTATTCATCTGAACATGTACTGCTGGTGCATGATAAACATGGCACACAAGTGTTCTAAACTGTGCAGGATAACAACACCAAATTGCTCTGACGAGAGAACAAATGCAAGTATCAACAACAGGCATAGTGTTTTTGCATGTTGCGTCCCTATGAGTATTACCACTGTATATGTATTTCCCTGTAAAATGGTTGTTTTTGTTGGTCGAGGAATGAAGTAAAGAGAAGTTCTTACAGTCACTCAAACATGCCCATTTGATTAAAGGCATAGCATGGTTCTAGTATAAACTGGCCTTAAGGTAAAAGAGCAATTTTTCACCACTGGATGGCAGAATCTTCCTCTGGTCCAAAATATAATACCAGAACAATTTACTAAAATTAAAGTGAAATTGGAACTGTCATAATCAATCCAGTGTCTGATCAAAGTGAAAGGATCTCCTGGAAAAGTAGTTGCAGAGCAAAAGATGTGTTTTTTAGAAACACCTTTCTGACTATAATATCTGACCTTTTAATATCTGTCCTTCTCGTATGAATTACAGGACACTTGTTCTTCTGGAGATTTGTCAGTGTCCCCCAACATTGCATACCTTATCAATGTGATGCTTATGTCTACAGTGAGTATTTTTTCTCTTGAATCCCATATTGTGTTATGACTAAATATCAGAATTACAGAAATCACCATACATTTCAGAGATGTGTTTAGATACATGCTGTAGTTCGCGGTATTCTAACATCTTCAAAATACAAACAAAGAATCATAGAATCATAGAATAGTTAGGGTTGGAAAGGACCTTAAGATCGTCTAGTTTCAACCCCCCTGTGTAAGCACAGGTGCTAAAGCTCAAAGAATATGGTGATTCAAGCAACAGTGGCAATATTTTCAAAGAAAAAAATATATTGAATTTTTATTGAGAAGATGTAGTATTTTTAAATCATAGTTGGAACTTTTCAGGAGTTACTTTTAAATACGGAATGACAAATGCCTAAATTCATAATTTCTTCTTTTACTTACAATATACACTGAGCAGCTTCATTGGACTGAGCATAGAATCATAGAATCATAGAATAGTTAGGGTTGGAAAGGATCTTAAGATCATCTAGTTCCAACTCCCTAAGAAAATGCAATGACTTTACCATTGCCAAGAGGGAAGATGAATGTTGTCTTCAGAGGCTTTGGTAGTAGTTTCTATAAAGCAGAAACTATTAGTTTGTATTAGCTGAAGCCCTTGAGTAATTTCAAATATTGTTAAGAATCTAAAACTCTGATTCTAAGAAATACTTCTATGGTCTTGTATATTTCCACCGATTTTCACAGAGATATGAGTAACATTCAAAATGGATCAAACCTCGTAAGACTTGGCAACAATTATTCTAAGAGGACATTTTCTAAATGAATGAAAATCTTTCCAGAAATAGCTGGCTTCTATATAGAAAACAAAAATATTGTGGGAAAGAACAAAAAACAAGGTGTGACATAAACTAAGTTGTTTCAGTGAATGAAACATCCACTTCATGTTTTTGATTCCTGCAGCGTCCTGAGGCAATGAGTTCAATGACTTCATTATATGCTTTGTATAGAGTATGTCTTTAGAAACTTTTGTTTCTGTTATTTTTATTGGTTTTTTTACAGATCATATATGAATGTCTAAGCTATACCTTTTTCTTGAAGGAATTTTAGCTTTCAGGTACCAAAATAGCATTCAGACTGAGCTGAAACATGCTTTTTGAGGTACTTTCCTCAGCAACAAAATATATAGGCTATTCCAGAAAGAGTAAAAGAGAGAGATCAAACAAGGCAGTATGAGTGCTAACAAAACAGACAAGCCAACATCTCCAGAAGGGTTGGGGATACTGCTGGCGTTGCGATGAACCAGGGATCAACCCATGTCTCAGCAGGTGCCATGCTGGAGCAGCATTTCAGCAATCAGTGGCAGCTCACATGGACAAACCCCACTGAGAGACTGGGAAATTGCCTGTCTGGCCCCTCTGGCAATTACCCCTTAGCTCAAGATTACAGTTTGCTTAAATTAAAATGACCCCTGTGGATCACCTAGGATCTGTCCCCACCATCCATCTATGCTGAGAAACTCTCCGGGTGTGTTCTGTAAAGTGCATCTTAACCCTGAAAACTGCAGAGCTGCATTTCCTCTGGTGTAGTGCTTGTCAAGGCGTGCTGGATGGTAAGAGGGCCTTGAGAACATCTGGATTATAATTACACAGGAATTCACAGTAAATAGTCCTAAGTGGCTTGAACAACAAATTTACTGCTGATAAAGCCAGATGAGTTTACCAAGGCAATCCTTTGTGTTTTCTTGAATCCTGAATAAAACATAGCTTTGTAATTTACAGGGGAGCAGCACTGGAAAAGCTTCTTTTTCACTTGAGGGCTAATTGCAAGTCCAGTGAAAGACTTTATCCACAACTTTACCCAGGAATGTTACCATTTGCCTGCATGCCAGGCTCCTCAGAGTGACATAGGATTCTAGCTGCTGGTTAAGAAATGCAAAACCAGGTTGGAGGCAAATAAATCATCAGTCCTGATGTTTTAAAGTATCCTCCTAAAGTTACAGTGAAAGCACACAAGAGTTTGTAGCACTGTTTGTTTTTCTGAAGGCCTCCTCGGGGTAAATCCTCAAGTCACCTGGACTGAAGACTTGCGTGCCACTGGTAATTATAATCTGCTAACAGGGTAGTACACTGATGTTACACCTGAATTAAACACACTTGGGACTACTTTCTTGCATCAGGTCTGCCCATCTGGGGTCACCCTCACCAAATTTCAGTCTCTCTTTCTTCCCTTTGGGAGCAGGACAGGGGCAGCCAGCCTGTGCACTCAGACTGGCTGCTGGAAAGAGGATTCTGTGACCATGACCATGACCTGACAGGAATGTAAAGGTCTCTGCTACCCTCCTTGTGAAACCCTACAAAAAGCAGGCCACACTTCTTTTCTGTGGTTTCTGTAAGCAACCTGTGACTGCTTAGTCCTTGACCTTTTGTTTTTCTTTCTTTGGGTGTTCACCTCCTTCTGGGATGTTACAGAGCATCATCTACATGGCTGGAAATTGCTTTAGGTCTCCTTTTATGACATGCATCTACTATAGTATAATTGCTAATGGATTACACTGACCACATCTCTGCCATGTTGCATTTAGATGTCCTTTTGAATGGTAGGCAATGTTCTTCCTTTAATGCATGGGGCACTGCTAATGGGCATGGGGCCTCTGAATGCACCTACTAGCAGAATATGACTCTTCAGGTGGCTCATTTGCAGCTCAGGTCCTGTGTTGGTGCCACACAGCCCTGAGCCACCATATCTTCAAGTATCACACTGCAGATTTGCTTTGTAAGGAGCTCATGGCCTAATTTGGCATGTCACAGTGCATGTTGCAAAATCCTTGGGTCTACCAATGTTTCAAAGCACAGCTAAAAATGTCAGCAACTTTAGTGATGGAGTAAGGCATTCTAGAATTACGATGTAACCTGTCATAAAGAGTAGCCTCTGAAAAATTAGTAATCTGGCCTGTGTTTTGCCATGTACATCTTTGGCTGAGCTCACATTGAGAAGTCACTATTGAGGGTTTAACAGAAAAAATGGTATACAACCTGATGCATACAAACTGATCTTCAGTTTTCACTAGTGCTTTGAATCATTTTCCATTTGCTGCCATTCCTTCTGCAAGGTTATTCCTGATGTGTGAATGTCCCTGTGACATGCTGCTGTCTTTCAGTGTTAATGCCACAGATAAAGGGCTTTATCTTGCTGGGACTCTGTTCCTGTCTGTAAAACAACGTAGCTAACCTTGGAAGATCACAGAAAAAGCCCTTCATCCTCCCTTTATCAGCATTGCCTGGTTCATTAATGATTTGTTCATTGAAAAGTCTTCACTTACGTCCTAACCCTGCTCAGTAAGGTCTGGATAAAATGTAAGGTTTTCCTTAACTGAGGGCCTCAAGGCTAATTCCTTTCCTCTGGCAAAGGGACTTGTGAGATGGGATTCAAGCTTGATGTCTTGGATATAAGAAAATGCCCCAGCATTTACCTCCAACACCTTTTTCTCCAACAGTTGTTCAAATCCTTCTCCAGTCCCTTCTGAAGGCTTAAGGAGCCCCTTTGTTCTTATGCCTGCAAATCATCACTGAAGAACACTAAATTATCTGGTTTGCCAAGGTGGAAATCTGCTTCTGCTTCAGTGGTATGAATTTAGGAAAGGATGGAGGTGCCATCATGGTGAATCATCCTCTCAGGCAAAATGCAAAGTAGGGTAAAAATTGTATAGCAGCAACAGGGAATAAATAATCTGTTTTGCATAGCTGTTATTCAGGGAGAAGGGGCTAGAACAAACATATTCAGTGATAAGTCCTTTTTTTGCTTCCTTGCTGGGTGTAAAAATCACTGCTCTAAGCATGAGGAGGCAGGATTTCATACACAGCAGGAAGTGGAGTTAGGCCTGAATAAATGAGAAGACATGTACACTGACCAAAGTGGGTTTGCACTTAAAGGAGCACCTGCAGTTCTTTTAGAAGAAAACTATAAGGTGGTCTCTGCAAATCCATCTTTTTCATGTAAGAAAATAGAAAACCTGCATGGGGGGGGGGGGCAGAAGTGAAACACTCTATACCTCCCTAGAACTGACAGCTCACACTCCTCCAGAGGTTCCTATTCCCTTGTTGGTCTTTGGAGTATAATGAGGTGATCTGTGGAGGACTCCTTCAGCTATCAGTCTTCACAGGATTGAGTGGTACTGCAGAGAATTAAAGCTCCCAGAAGACAATGGCCATTCCCATAGCCTCAATACATTTTATTTCTGTAAGTGGAAGAAATGCTACAACAAATTTTTTCACCCTCCCCCCGCCTCCCATAACTTCCTTTGTCACTGCTGTATAAATTAAACCTTGTAAGTATTTCTCACCTGAGCAGCCTCTCAGGACAAGTGCAAAAATCATTAAATGAGAACTAATGTTCAGTCCTTCCCTATTATTTCCCTCCCCAGTTGGCCTGTTAAAAAAAAATCATAAAACTGAAATAGAAAAAGGTAGGAGTTTCCTGTTTTGCTAACTGAAGAGAATGGTAAAGCTGAGCCCTTGTACAAGCAGTGGGATCATGCATCCTTCTATTGTGACCAACCAAGAAGCAAGAAGTGGTATCAGAAGTGGATATAGGGGTGCTGAGCCCCAAGGATAGCTGGTGGACAATGGGGAATGAAGCATGTGTCTCCTCTTCAGATCACAGCCCCAGGCCACCTCTGGGTGCAGGCCTGTGTGCAGTAGTTGTGTTCGCCAACAGTTTGAGGAAAGGTTGAAGTTGGCCATTTGCTGATGATAGATGCACTCAGATTAGCTCCAGCCCTGGTGCAATTAAGAGAAATACCATGGAGATAGGCTGGCTTCACGGAAACTGAGTTTGCATTCATGATGATTAGATGAAGGTGTGAGCAGTGAAACTGCACAAGGACTTTAGGGGGAATGTGTGTGTGTGTTGTAAAATGGCTATGGGATGCCAAACAGAGCTCTTTACTTGAGCTCTGCCACTCAGGTTATGAAAACACAGTGCCATTGAACAAAATACACTGGAAGATGCAGTTTCCTAGAAAGTTTAGGAGGCCTTCACTGGGGTCCATGGATACCTGAAAGGGTGATATTTCTGAACAGTAACTTGCCAGCAGTGTGCCGAAGGGGTTTAGTAGGAACACCAGTCTATGCGGCACTTTTCCTTTGCCCTGGTGCGAACTAACGTCTCCATAACTCTCTGTCAGTGAATTGTATTAGCTGCAGTTCAGAGTAATCAGTCTCTCTTGGGAAGTTAGCATTTGACTTTCGCACTTGCCCTTACTAAGTAATACTATAAATCTTTGAATTGTCTGGCTGCCTTTGATCTAGCTGCAGGTCTGTGGAATACATGGTGACTGAAGTGGAGGAAGGAGAGAGACAAGTACCTTTGTTCTGTGCTAAAGTCAGAGTGCTGAAAAAAGAGAGACGGATATAGCTCATCTTCCTAAAGAAATGAGTTCAGTTTGCATTGTTACAATTTGTGTTATCACACTTCAGAATTGGGGAGGAATGATTATTTTCTTAAGTGCATGGGAAAGTATGAAGATATATTTAGTTGTATCTTAAAATGACTCTTTAGAATAAGATCCAGTCAATAACGGAGTTCACAGGCTTTTTGTAAATGGAACTTTGATGCACTATAAAGCAAAATATTTGAATCCCGGCAGGGGGAGGGGAGATTATACTATTTGCAGGTAGGGCACCCAGGACAGAACACAGAGGGCATTAGGTGAAGGATGCCAAGATGTGCTGTGGGAGATGCTTTACTGAGAGGCAGCTTGATCTGTTGAAGCTACGTTGGCCTTATTGCACCAAAGCAACATCACAGAGACCCCTTTGCCCTGAATTCTCTTCAGAAGAATAAAAGTGATGATAGCTGTGCCAAGCAATGTATAAAAGAAGAGGGATTGTACTCAGTATTTTCAAGGCTATCAGCCACATCCATCAGCAATCCTATCTTAACATGATTACTATTGATAACATACTGTTCAGTTCCTAGCTTCCTTAATCTGAGCACTCATGGCACTCAGGTGCCACCTGAAGGGCTTCTGATTTTTTTTTCTTGACTATTACTTGACAAAAATATTGTCAATGATAAGAAATCTTTGAAAAATGCCTTCCCCTGGGAATTTAATTTAGGCATCTTGTAAAAAAAATATTTGGTACTCTGTGAATCTCTGCAACAAGAGCAAAAATGAGAGAAAATGTATCCTTGAGCGCATGTTCAGTGCTCAAATTCAGCTGCAGCATCAGATTTGAATGAGACAGCAAAGTAGGACAATCACCTTCTACTCCTGAATGCTCTTGAGGTCAAAAGGGAGAAAATGTACCATTCAGCTGTGGAGATTTCCAGTTTCTGAGGCAATCACTTATTTTTGCTGTTATCAGCTACTTGTACTACTGCATGTTGTAAAAATTACTCCCCCACCCTTTATATCCTTGTATTGTGCTTGTTTATGC
This sequence comes from Forpus xanthops, assembly GCA_032466535.1. NCBI lineage: Eukaryota > Metazoa > Chordata > Aves > Psittaciformes > Psittacidae > Forpus > Forpus xanthops. The sequence continues at coordinate 74,114 of JASSUY010034058.1, forward strand.
AATTCTGCTGAGGCACATAGCGAAACAACCAAAGGAAGTTTGAAACTAAGCTTCCTATGGTATCACACATAGATGATGCGTGAGTGTATGTGTTTATGTGTGAATAGATATGTATTTTCCAGGAGGTTGGTATAGTCAGGCATCCTTTGATACTTTTAAACATGTCCTAAGTAAAACAGATTATCTTATTATAAAAAAAAATTATAAACTTTGAATTTATATATTTATATCTATACATATCTTTCCACACACAGAGAAAACCAGAAATATACTTGTGTAAAAGGGACAAAATCCAGTGTTTATTCCTGGACTTGAAATTAAATGGTGTATCAAGCTCTGCTCATGCAAAGCAACAGTGGGATCCTAAGCTCGGGCAATCTTACATGGGCTCAAGCCTTCTGCACCTTAGAAATACTTAGAGGGAAATTGTATGCCCCAGTCTATCCCTGTTGTCACACATGCCTGCTAAGGCGAGTTATGCGGTGTAGTTTTCTGGTAGCCTGCACCTAAAATGTATGTTGTATATAGGTCTACAAATACCCCAGAAGGAAAAAGGGATGTGTGCGTTTTGACTAGCTTTCATGTCCCTATGGGAAACATTATTTCCAACTTACAATATACTAGGGTTTAGTGGCCTTGAATTTCTTTCAGGAACAGGAAGGCTTTTCATCTTCAGAAAGACAAGTTGACTCCCTCAGCGCAAAGCAAGCCAGAGAATGCAACCCCCAGCCCAGCAAGAGGATCAGCTCACCAGCCAGTGCCAGTGTGTGAAGATAAAATGCCAGGAGGACATACATGAGAAATACTAACTCCTGCTAATGATTGGGAGCAGAGGCACAAGCATCAGTTTGATTTGATGCATTCTTCAGTTGTGAAGGAGATCACCTTGGATCTGCTCCAGACAGCTTATTCTTGTCTTGTAATAGAGTGAGGAAATATCACTCCTTGCTTCTAAGGCCAGGCCCAAGTAGGTAACTTTCCCCTGGGGAAGCTTTTTCAGCCCCCCTTCAGCTGTACCATGTTCCTATGATTAGGCTGAGCGCATTATATAGAAATAATCCTCTTAAGTACTTTGAAAATCTATATTACAGCAGCAAACAGGAGCTCAGAAGTGGTATGTATGGATGGACAGCTTGAGTCTGGTGACAGCAGCAGTATCAGAAAGAGTGTCAGGGTATCATCTCTTGGCAAAGTCTGTGGCAGGCTGAAAACAAGGATGAGTTCAAGGAAGCTTAAAAAACATGTCCCTGGAGGTTGTTGTCTCAGCTCAGGTCCATGCATCTGTAGCCACAGGCCCTGTAACTGAACTGTGGGAGGGATCACCCCCAAAGGGAGTTATGACTTGCCTGCTTGCCTAGGGCTGTTCACTTATGCTGCACTGGGGCTGCCTCTGTCTCCAAACTTCACTCCTTCACCCATGTATTTTGCTACTGAACTCTGCATGGGTAAAGTAGGACAGCTCTTGCAGGTGCCAGCAGAAAAAGTTATTATGCTGGAGATTATTTTTGAAGGTTAAAAAGTCCCTAAGCTGCTCTTGCATGGAAGGACATCTAGCTTAACTCTGATGGCCACAGGAAAAAGTACATCCCACCTCTTGTGCAATCATTAGCTGCATTGGAGAAGCTTTCATGTTCCAGGCACTGGGGAAAACCTGTGAAGGCCCCTAATGGCAAAGCTGTCAGACCCCCTGAGTCACCATCACGTGCTTGTATTACCTGGGCTGGGGCTAAGGAAAACCACTGGAAACAAGAAAGCTGCTGCCGCATCTAGTAGTTGCATAAACTCCACTGCCTGCTACCTGTTGCCATGGCAAGAGCAGGGGCACCAGGCTCTCCCTTTCAGTAGAGCCTCTCATGCACATACTCCTGGGAGAGTAGTTTCAAAGCTGATTACAGTTTGGAAGTAGTTCCATGGAGAAAGAGGGGGCAGTTCAGTTCTCCTTTCATCTTTTGTGCCCCTCTTCATTCTAGCCACCAATCAAAAAGAAGAAGAAAAAAGTAAGGTAGAAGCAATAAGCAAAACGAACAAACCTGAAAATCCCTCCTTTGTTCTCAAACCAGTTCTGTACCATGAATGCAAAAAGGCCACCAGAATGTCCAAGGCTGCAGGCCATGGTCCTCGCTCTGAGGCAGTTGAAGCCATGCTCCTGCCCATGTCCCTCATGTGGCGGCAGCAAGCACATTTGCTGCAGGAGTAACAGTAACACTCTTGCTGTTGTGTTTTATGAGGCAATGAAGCACTTACCAAGAGGGTGAGCTGTGGGATCAGAGCCCACAGTGTGGCTTCTGGATGGAGCCATGTGATATTGCTGGTATTAACTACCGGCAGGCGAGACCAAAGCTAAGGTATGGCAGCCATTACACTGGGGAACGTTGGGCTATCTAAAAAAAATCAGGCATTTGTGACTGTCTTTTTTTCAAGCCTATCACAGGTTTATAATATACACGAGAGTTCAGGCCCTCCAGGATACACATACTCACTGACCTCTACAATTCCCAGTCACAAATTGCTCTCGGTTGTTAGGCCTTACTTTGTTCTACAAGACCAGTGAAGATTTCCTCTATAATGAAGGGAGAAGTGCCTACCTCTTTCTACTGTCTGTAACACCTAACAAGAGACAAAGACACCTCTGTCGGAAATAGTTGTGTGGAGCAATTTGCACATCTGCTAGCAAGTAGGAGCCAAGCAGCTCATGTAGTGGTGTCCTGGGGCTGCACCATTTTCCTGGGACAGAGCCTAAAAACAACTCCAGCCAGCCCAAGGGATGTCCTCAGGCTCAAGGTGAAGCCTGTGACTATCTCATATCCCTAACAAGGAAATCTTCTCCAGCAAAACCTCTGTTCTTGCTCTGGGGAGTAATAGTCATCATATAGACCTTGCTACAAAGGATGAAGAGCTCTGTATGGGACCGAGATGGGTGCACTTGTAATAAGAAACCCTGGACCTATGGAATGAGTGCCTTGGGTCTCCTCTTGGTTGCTCAGCCAGGAGGTCCAGCCAGCAGAGTGCTGGAAGCTGGACATTTGCAGCCCTTCAGAAGACTTCCAGGACTAAGAACCAATGTGCTGGCCACGTGCATTCACCCCTCAACATTGGTCTGCTTTCTTGTGCCTCTTCTTTATAGCCTTAAAGACTATGGCACAATGAAAGCTGCAGTCAATTAAAATCTAAGTTTGGTAGGCAAACAGGGTGTGCTAGGGAGGTCTGGCTGGTCCACAGAGCATCACATGATGTTCAGGTGCAGTTTTAATTATTTTTAATCTGCAAGAGCAAGCGTCTGTAGTTCAACTTTGTAAAAAGCCTCTGAATTACGTGTTCAAACTGAATAGGTACCAAAAGGAATTCCTGCTGGGCTTTTACACAAAAGCTTTCTGATGCTCATTGCTAAAAGCAATTATCTCTCCATCTTTGCAAGACTTACAACCTCAAAGCTCAAAAAAAAACCAAAAAAAAATAAACCTCCTAGTCATATTTCTGTCCATGAAAGTTTGTTAATGAAATCCAGTGTTCTGCCTTTTACCTTTCACCAGCAAAATCTGTGATTTCAGACCACAGCTGATTGATAGCCCCTGTACTTCTCTGAACTCAGCCCCTTTCTTCTCCTTTCTATTGTGTACATGTTTCTTCCAGTTTACCAGCTCCATCAAGTAAATAGATAGCTGTTATGATTATGTTCCATGCTGAGTTAAATGTTACTAACAGCGTTAGAGGATTGCTATAGAACAAAATGCCCCCTGGGTGAAAATGTGGTAGTTAAATGTGGAAAACCATGGGTCTCTCTATGCAATTAAAATGCAATTTAAAGCTACCAGGTTTCAAAAGTTGCTTTAGTTGGGCAAACATAATGCATACTTTTGTTATCAAAATTTATCTAGATCAGTATTGCTCTTTGAAATCACATGGGCTCTCTGCTGGAAGATGGCTGCAATGAAAATTGCTCTAAGATTTCACGTTGGGCTTTGTTTGCACTCTGACTAAGGGAGAAGTTAGAGAAATGCTAATGCTGAGGGTACTGGGGCATTTCTGAAAATCCTTCAGCTTTTGTTTGGTGTTTACTGGCTCAGGGATATAAGGCAATGGAAGTCAAGCATAGCATTTGCTTCAGGTCCTGCAAAATCTCAAGACACAGGATTATAAAGTCAAGATGTTATTGAGCCCCAAAAGCAGGTTGTTTTAGAAAAAAAATTTATTAATTATGATTTTCTTCTCTCCTTGGGATACTTGCATCTGGATTTGTGGCACCACTGTATCAACTTTTCAGACAGAAAACAAATGAAAGGAAGTGCTTAACAGTGCTTTAACACCGTAACTCAAAAGATACTTTATTTTGGTGTGTGTGGGGAAGAGTTCTGACAGATGTGTATGGTTTGCAAAAATCCAGCAGGAATATGTGGATATTGGAAAAAGTTCACTCCATTTCCAACTCTTAATGTCCCATCTGCCCCTTTAAGACTCCAGGCCCTCTGCAGTGCCTTATCTTTTCTCAGTCTTGATGTAGCTTTTTATGTTATTGTCCCTGCAGGGATGAAAACAATCCCCACTGATAAATAACTGTATGTATCATTAAAGTGCAGCTTCTGGACCAACCTCCCCATCTGTACCCTGGGCCAAGGGCCAGGTGCTGCGAAATGGACAGTTACCTGAATGACTGATTTATTGGTTATCTACACACCTGCACACGAGCAGTTGCAGAATTTCCCTGCCATGGTGATGCAAGTGCACACATTGTCAAATAATTTGAAGGATGGATAATAAGTTTCTAACTGCATTCTTAAGGGAAGTGCATGTTTCGAAACTCCTGCTTAACGAGCTACAGAGGAGTAGCTTAGAAATCAGCATCTCCCCACCCCTGCTGAGTCTAGCAAATGCTACTCAGAGCAGTTTGTTTTAATTTTAGTGGATAAAGAACTGTTTCAAAAGCTTATACTCTCTATAGTATTATGAAACATGTGCCCTGAAAGGCACACTATTTAAATAATCTGTTTTCTTGTTTGTGTACAATTTACTGCAAAAGTGGAAAAAGAAATAACAAAGAAATGCAGAGGTTTTCTACTGTCCTTCCCTTTGCAGATATTTGAGGAGGCTTGAGGTGTGAAAGCAAGGGGCACTGTATTGCTGTTGATCTAGAAATGGCAATAGGAGGTGCTCTTTGGGTGAGCAGAGTTGAAATGTGAAGGTGAAAAGCTAAGTTCCACACTGTATGTGGAAGGGGAATTTGTGCTGCCAATTAACACAAACAACAAAGGGTCTTGGCACTTCACAAGCACTCCAGCCATTTCAGGATATGGCAACAACCTTACAGAAAAACTGTTGTCTGGTACTACAGACACCATCAGTACAGGTAGAGCTGGGACTCCTCATACCAGAGTGATAGGCTCAGTCCAAAATTTCAACCAGTAAGTTGCAGAACATGGAAAAAATCTGCTTTTTTTAGCCTCAAATTGGGCACAGGACTGTTTCTGTTCCTAATCTACCTGAAGAATAAATCACAAAATCATCACAGAATGGCTCATGTTGGAAGGGGCCTTAAAGTTCATCTAGTTAAAACCTTCCTGCCATGTGCAGGGACAACTTTCACTGTGCCAGGCTGCTTAAAGCCCCGTCCACCCTGGCCTCGAACACTGCCAGGCATGTGGCAGCCACAGGTTCTCTAAGCAATCTATGCCAGTGCCTCACCACCCTCACAGGGAAGAATTTTTTCCTAATACCTAATCAAAATCTACCCTCTTTCAGTTTAAAGCCATGGCTCAATAAGCCCTTTCTGTAACACTTCGTGAAAGGAAATCTGGAGCAATTTCTGCCAGAAAGAGAGGCCTCATCCTGTTCTTCTCCCACAGATTGAAGTGGTTACACGCCTCTGACATGCACCCTCAGCCTGCATTCAGACACAGCAAGTGAAACATTGCTGGAGCAATGTTGCAGGGTTTAAAACTCCGTTGTTCTCCAGAAGGGCAACTTTATTTTTCCACGTTTCACAAGCAAAAGGACAGTGATTCCCAGAATAGCTCCAATGAGATCCTGAGTGATTTCCAGTGCCAAGGCAACCCTTCGTGGGGGCATGGTGTCCCTTCTCTCTCTGGAGAAGTGTTGTGGTTAAAGGCCCTCACACAGCCCGGCTCACTCACTCCCCCCTTTTAGTTCCCCCAGTCCTGGTGGGATGGGGAGGAGAATCAACAGAAAGCAACTCCCACAGGTCGAGATAAGAACAGTTTAGTAACTAAGGTATAAAAGAAATCACTGCTGCTACCACCAATAATAATAATGATAAGGGAAATACAAGGGAAAAGAATACAATTGCTCACCACCTATACCCAGCCCAATCAAGCAGTGCACCCCCACCCTTCTGGGATTCTGCCCTCTGTTTTACCATCCTGGGCATGACATGCTGTGGTATGGAATACTTCTTTGGTCAGTTTGGATCAGGTGTCCTGTCTCTGCTTCCTCCTGCCTTCCCCTCCTCCCTGGCAGACCATGAGGCTCAGAAAGTCCTTGGTCAGACCAAAACATTATCAAGCAGTAACTGAAAACACTGGTGTTGTCAGCACTGTTCCCAGCCCAAAATTAAAACCACAGTGCTGCACCAGCTACCAAGAAGGAGAAAAATGACTACTACTGGTGAACCCGTAACAAGCATGTAGGTGAGTGCAGCAGGGAAGCCAAATTCCTCAGGAAGTTTCAAAAATACTGTAAGAAACAGGGTTATTTTTCCTCTTTTTCCACAATGTGATTTCGATTAGTTTTTTTCCAAAGGCATGGTGTGAAATTTCTCACAGTCCATATCGATACCAAGGATGTATCTGATCGCCATCTCTAGATGTACATAATCCCCTCAGTAAATCTTTATAGCCAGTTGAAGATTAATTAAATCTGGATGCAAAATGAAAATACATTAAAGAAAAGCTCAGGGAGTTGGGGTTGTTCATCCTGGAGAAGAAAATGTTCCAGAGAAACCTTCCAGCAGTATTCCAGCACCTAAATGGGGCTTAAGAAAGATGAGGAGACTTTTTACTAGGGCCTGTTGTGATAGGACAAAGGGTGATGGTTTTAAACTAAAAGAAGGTAGATTCAGACTAGGTACAGGGAAGAAATTTTTTTGTAAGGAGGGTGGTGAAATACTGAGACAGATTACCCAAAAAATTGGTAAATGTCCCATCTCTGGAAACATTCAAGGCCAGGATGGACGAGGCTCTGAGCAACCTTATCTAGTTGAAGATGTCCCTGCTCATTGCAGGGAGGTTGGACTAGATGATCTTTGAAGGTCTCTTCCAACCCAAACCATCCTGTGCTTTTATTATGCTATGACTCAGGAAAGAATATACATTAAAACGCTATTGGTGGAGGTATTTTTCCAGGGTGAGACTGGGAGGGTGTGGGGGTGAAGGAAAGTGAAGAGGGAAAAAGCTGCATGCAGCTTCTGGATAATTATTATTATATGGAAAAATTTCATGCCATCACTGGTCTCCTTAGAAGCAGGCTCTTTGCCAAGGTGTGACCCAAGCCTCCACTAACTAACGTGGTGAGGCAAGGTTCCAGGCCCTTGTATATTGCTGGTCACCACCAGAACCCTCCCTTGGATGCAGACACCCTCCCAGGTTTCATAATGAAAGCTCTGCATTTGCATTGGCACAACCTGGAACATCCCCTGCCCTTCCAGGCCTCCCAAAGCCCTGATGCATCTCAAGCTGCTGCTTGTATGGAAGAAAATAGTGTGGTACTTGGCTGGCATAGATGGGTTACTGATGCACTTCAGGAGAAGGGAAGGAAAGAGACTTCTCAGTCTGGATGTGGGAGTCCCACACCCCTCACCCTGTAGCTGCTTGAGGCAGGTATAGGCCCTGCCCTTTCCCTAGGAATGAGATATTTTGGTGAGGTTTCTCCAAGGCTGTGCAGTTCCTCTGCTCTTACTGCTCACAATGGTTTTGCAGGGGACAAAGACAACAGACTTTGCCTCCCTCCCACAACCCTGGAGCTACCTCCAGCTCCCTGTGGAACAGGAGAAGTTCTCAGCCCATCCCAGCACCTCACCCTCCCAGCAAGCGGAATTCCTAGCTGCATTGTGTCCGTGATATACTGCAAAAAACAAAGCAGAAAGCAGCATTTCCCACAGATGTTCTGGCCACGTGATGTAGCTGTGATCAAACACCAGAGGCAGTGCTTTCAGAGCCTTGAGTAAGCATGCAGGCTGATTAAAGAATTTTTCTTGGCACAAAGGACCCTCCTCTGGTTGCGGCTGAAGGAAATAGGACAAACCCAGACATCAGGCGTGGCAGTGCTTCAGCTCAAGCCTCCACTGCCACAAGTGACCACGTGCTGAAAACCCCTGCTTGTCACAAGTACTGATGGCAAAACCACAGATCACAGAATCATTGGGGGTGGAAGGGACTACTGGAGATCATCTGGTCCAACCCCTTGCCAAGGCAGGGTGCCTAGAGCAAGTTACACAGGAATATATCTCTTTCATCTACCCAGCATAAGGCAATGCCTTCATTGGCCTTTGTCCTGCTGCCAGGGCATCCCCAGATAGTGACGGTGCCTTGGAGGATGTGAGCTGCAGAAGGGTAACAGCAGCCCTGGGGAGGGAATGCAAACAAGGTTCCAGATTTCAGCAAATACTTTCCTGGAGATGCAGAGCACTCCCCAGAGGGATAGGAATTTCCCTGTGGAGTAACGCTTGGACTACAGCTTCTTACTGCGAGAGGAGAGAATAAGACAGGGCCCTAGTATTTTGGGAGCGTAAGGAAGGACCTACTCCTCAGTCAGAGGTTTTTGTTCAATAAATGAATCTGAAAGGAGATTCAAAACCAACTAAAAAGGAGAAAAAGAAGGGAGAGTCCAGGCTTGAAAGCAAGAATCAGTGTAGGATGCCTTGCAGTCATTCATAGCAGTGTTTTGGGTTCTTGATCTACATCCTGGGATTTTTATGGCCGGTAATTTTAGAAGTAATTCAGATCAAAAATAGTAATAGCTAAAGAAATGCAAAGAAATCATCTAGCACCTTCCTAAATCAATACAGCTGACAGCAGTCAATTTATAGGAAAGTACCTGATTTTATTGCTCTTGATATTTTTTGGGGAAATAAATGCTTCAAAAACTTGATGGCCTTTTACTGAGTAGATCAATAAATATGGGGGGGGTTGACACTGGTGGGATACTCTGGCCCAACAAAGCCACTCTGTCCCTCTCCTCCTTAGCTAGACAAGGGAGAGAAAATATAATGAGAGGCTCACGGCTTGAGATAAGGACAAGTGTTGAGAGAACACTCATCAATTACCATCACAAGCAGTGCCTGCTGGATTTCATTTCATGGTTTGAATGGGAGTTGTCACTTGGTTTTCCTCTTGGGATAGTGGCTAAAACAAGCAGGGAGCCTCCATCCTGGTAGTCTGATAGATGATCAGTTTTGTCTATAATTCTCACATGAGGCTTGAGGAAATTTGTTCTGGCTTGCGAATACAAGATACAGAAGTAGTTGGTGCCAAAATAAGATGTAAATTTGTTCTGCCCTTTTGAGTGAGATGTGAAATACACCTTGGACATTATCAAATTCATCTCAGAGGTCTGCCTGCACACCACTTGGGTTGTTTTATGACGGAATAAACCCAATATCTGTTTATTGAGCTCTCAAATACAGGCATACCGAGCTCCCCTGCTTTTACAATTTTACCTGTGCATCAGCATCTGCACAGGGAAGCTGGCAGCTCCCGCTTTACTGGTGACCTCCTGTCCTTGCCAGCAGCCCAGCAAGCCCATGGCAGCATCTGCAGCACAAGCACATCTTGTGCTCTGCAAGGTCCTTCTGCATCCTGTGGCATTCCACAGCAACCTGTAGCATTCCGCTGTATCTTTCTGCATCCAGCTGCCCTGTCACTCATTTACTCTTTCCAGTTGTGCTGGTCCATGGACAAAGATGCTGCCTTTCCAGCTTCCCTGGCTCCTACATGTAATTGGTACAGTTTATTCTGTTTATGACCTCTGAATACATGTCACTGAGTTGAGTTAGTGCGCAGGGAGATGGCTCACTCCCCAGCCGGTGTATAGACATGTCTCCACTTCGGCTGTGCAGGGCTGTAGAGAGGGATGCTGAATGCCGAAGTTCATGGAGCCACGTTTGTTATCAAGGAGATGAAAAGGAAGAAAACACTTAGCTAAACCTAATCATCATTGTGGCATCTTTTCATCTTTTAATTTTTTTTTAATGCGAGAAACAAAATCTATTCCCCCCACTATTACTCTGCTGGCTTGTGTGTTGTCTCTTTATTGCGTTTAAAGCCTGGTTGCTTACCCTCCACTGCCTGGGAAAGCTCTAGAAGAGACCAGCCCTGCCAAGGAAGCTGTTAACCAGGGAGGGAGCAGACAAGTTTGACTTGTGTGATGGTTTGTTTTGGAGGTTTGTCACAGCCTGACACACAGGAGCACTCATGAGCCCAGGCACCACTCAGCCCTGTGGGGACCTGCACACCTTCGGGCAGCGGACAGCCTTCCCAGAAACCCACCCCCTTGGAAACGAGGGGGGGAATGGTAGTAATGAGGTATAGGTTTAGCAAGCAGTGACCATGCTGTTCTGGGAGGTGTGAGAAACAGTTTTCAGTACAGGAGGGGTGTTTTTCCAGAGTAATGGCAGTTTAAAAATACCCTGACCTTTCAAAATGTCTCCATAAACCTGCCTCAGATGGGCTCCTTAAGGATAAGCCTCATGTAAATCTGAAGCAAATATAACGGAAAATAGTCCAGATTTCAGTTCACACTTTCTCTTTAGTGTGAGGAGCAAAATGCGGTTTTCCTACTTGGAGACGCTTGAATCTGAGCCTTTGTCCCAAGGCACCTTGTTACAGGTTTAAAATCTCCACCTTGCTTTCAAATAAGCGATACAGTTTTTAAGTAACGTGTTTTCCCTCCCACTGTGCAGAAGCGCTTTCTTTTTGTAGGTAATGAGTGGCTCAAAACGAAAGCCAGCGCCAGCAACAGAAGGACACAAGGGGTTTCTTTTTTGACTTCAAGAAGTCCACACTATGCTAATGCACTTACATTTCTCCTTGCTTTTTTTTCCTGTTCCCAACAAACAACAGGAAATGTAAATTGCTCCTCTCTTCAGACGATACTAAATTACCTGTAAGAGGTACTTGAGAGCCCATTATTTAAACCTGAAGAAGCGTGCATGTTTCCTCCTGCTGGCTTTGAACAACAGGAGTTTTCTCCTCTTCAAACCCAGACAACGGGCTCTGATGGCTTCCCAGAGCAGAGCTGCCCCCTTGACTTGCCTGGCCAGTGGCAGTGTCTTCTGGGCTGTGCTGGAGGTGCCAGCTGCAGACCTGTCCTGGAGGATGGATGAGGACAATGAGCTTAACATCTGTTCCTGGCGCAGGAGAAACCCCCCACTCAGAAAGCAGCGATAGAGGAGAGAAGGGGACGGGGATGGAAAATACTGGGGTGCACCTGTGCCTGTAACATTCTTTATGTGATAAAGCATCTCCTGGTGCATACAGCCTTAGGAGAACTTGTGTCCTGGGTCTATGCTCTGTCAGTCACCCTTCTGGTTACAAAAATGTGACAGTTTGTCTTTTATTTTTATAATTTACAGAGGAGTAGAACTGGCTGGAGCAAGATCCCATATGGTTATATGGTTATATGGTTGTATGTTTGTATCACACTGAGAGGAGAACAGGGAGCTGGGGTGCAGAAAATTGTCCATGAGTGCTTGTTCGGAAATGGGTATGGCAATGTATTTCCTCTGCTTGCGCTGCGGCCCCTGGAGGGACTAGAGGGGGATGTGGGGGGCTGGAGCTGCCACATGCAATGGGGAAGCACAGGTTTGCCAGAGGCTGGAAGAAGGCTGGGACACTCCGTGCCATCACCCTTCTCTTGTGGGAGCAGGTGAGGGCAGATGTGTTCATGAAACCTCACAGTATTTGCTGTGTCCCAAAAGCCTCACGGTCAGAGGAACCACTTGACTTCAGTCCTGGGTGAGCAGGAGCCATCTGGCAAGGGGGTAATCGCTGGTAGGCTACAACTGAAGACAACTGAATACAACAGACCCACACAGGGTATACCTCTAGAAAAACTGACTTCTCTGTTTATCAGCAAATAATCCAAGACCCTGACTGTCTTGCCTTAAAGCTTAAAGCAGCACTCGATGGGCAGGAAAAGCTGTTGCCTGCGTTTGGTGGCTGCACACACCACCAGGACGTTTGGATATAGATGAATTAATTCACTTTTAACCTTCAAAATTCAAACAACTTCAGGTGAGCTGTAGCTCTTATTCCATTTGCTCATCTCAATCTTTTCCACAGGCACCTAATGTTGAGGCGCCTTTGCCTGCAATGCTTCCCATGCTGTTGTTTGCCTTTGGTTTCCAGATCACACTAGTACAACTTTGTATTTCCATCATCTTAGGTGGAGCTGCAGGTTGAGTCTCCTTCAGTTATAACGTTTTTATTGAATTCTTGGGGGCTTGGCAAAACAAACCAGCCACAAAGTTAATTGTGTCTGGAAAATGACAAGGATCTTACAAACTGCAAACACCCAGCCCACTCGGGATAAAATTGGTTCCTGCAGCTCTAACAGTACACACGGCTGATTGAAAGAGTTTGTCATAAATTTTGGTTTTTAGTAAATATAACCCCCACATTTTCATCAGAACTTGATTTAAAAAAAAAAAAAAAAGAAAAAAGCTTTTTATTTTCAGGTTTTTACAATTAAAGGCTCAATGTCCCCTTTTTGGTCATTTGCACATAAAGAATAGGACTGTTGCTGAGCCCCCTTTAGCAAGCAATTGAGGAGGATACAAAGGACATGTCCACCAAGATGCTACTTAAAACAGAGACATCTCTGCTGTTTTCATTACCAGAAGGGTCCTGGAGGCCACACTTGTCACCATGCAAATGGTGAGTGGCATCTCTGGTGTGGTTTGGGTTTCTGGAGGTCCAAGTGGTTCTTTGTGGCCTCCATGTTTTGGGAGGAAAACTGGGAAGGGCAGAAAGGTGGGAACTGCGTCCACACAAGCCTGGCCACAGGGACAGCTTGGTGCCTTCGTGTACATAAATTGGCTGTCCTGGGATAAACTGGAGCCTTTAAAACCTACAATTTTTGGTAAAGTCAATGAAAAGCAAAAGCAATATACCACTGGGAAGTCTGGGGCAGGAACTACTGACATTAGCTACAGCAGTGAAGTGTCAGGTTTTAGCACCCAAAGGGCTGCAGGGCCCTAGTGAGGCCCCTTGCTCCAGTTCTGAGTCAACACTGCCTCTGAAAACCTGCACCCTTCCCCGGCTTGGGGCAAGCATCCAGGTAATAAAGAGCAGTTAAAGTCTTGGGACACCTCCCTCCAGACAACCCAAGCACTCCACCCAGTTTGAGCAGCTTCTATTCACCTTGTGCCAGCCCTTCATTGACATTTTCCAGTCTCTCAAATGTTTTTTTCAAGCATTTTGTGTTAAATAAGAGACTATTTCCATGCATGCACTATGTGCGCTACAGCAGTATCAATGACCATGATAAACACTGAAGCCTTCAATCCAATTTTAACAAGGTTCTTGTTCAGTCATACCTCTTATGAGGCTCTATCATGCAGGCAGGTCTTATGGAAGACAAGCTGATGGAGCATGACTTTGAGATCCAATACAGCTGAAGTCCTTCCAGCAGCAAAGCTGGCTGTAGGATGTGGCTGTCTTTGCCTGCCCTGGCTAGGATATGCTAAACCTCCTTTTGGAAGGATTTATGTGGTGCTGCACTTCATGTGTCAAGGGAGACATTACTGCACAGAGCAAACAGCCAGAACCACATGGAAGCTGCTGCTCAAAATAGAGATGATTCCTCATGTAGCTATATAGAAAAACCTTCACTAAAAGTTAGTCCTTTGTTTTAGCTGCTCTTTTAAAGTTAAAATAAATCATGGTCCTTGTGGCACAGTTACCATTTTCAACAGCGGCTTCTAATTGTAGATTTTGGGATTTCAGGGTGGCCATTCCCTCAGGAAAATTTGAACCACATAAAGCATCAGAGGTCCCTCTGAATGTGTGATGCACTATAGGGTTTCGCAGCCCAGACATCTGGAAAACACTTGTCTCCATCTGGGTGTCCAGAGCTAAAGACATTTGTAAATCTTTCCCTATTATGAACCTTTTAAGTCAGGGCAAAAGTATTTTGCTGGGTTTTTTTAAACTGAAGATACATAGGCTGTGCCTTGGGTTGTACTGGGTACAAATAAATGACAAGTCAAGGTTCAATACAAGGCAGTTGAGAAAGTCATATAATGGAAGCAAGAGCAGTCTCGGGTTGAATAATTTGACAGGAAGTGCTGAATTTTCCTAGCTAAAGGAGAAGCTCTCCCCATCAAAGAAGCACTAGAATCAATACAAGGTGTCACTCAATATGGCTACAGTCAGAACTGGCATAGAATCATATAGTGTTAATGGTTGAAAGAGACTTTAAAGCTCATCTCCTTCCAACACCACTGCCATGGACAGGGACACCTTTCACTAGATCAGGTTGCACGAAGCCCCATCCAACTTGGCCTTGAAACTGCATCAGCTTTCCAGTTTGTGAAAAGCATAGATTATTTAAAGGGCCGTGGTCCCACAGCCAGTCCAGGAGGGTGGCAAACCAGTGCACGACTGTCTGGGCATGCAGAGCAGTGATGTATAGCTGGAAAATCTTGGGAAAAAATACCAGAGTGTTGTCCTGATCCTGTTTTGACATTTATATGCCCAGTTCCAATGTGCACTGGAATATGTAGGAGACAATTTCTAAAAGGAGAGTGCTAACCTGATAGAAGAGTTCTGGCTGTTTCTTGAAAACCTTTACACACCCCAGAGAAATTTATAAAATGGATAAATTACTGAGAAGTTATTTCATGTAAATAAGAAATACAGAACGCTGTGATGCTTAGTTCACAACTCCTTTAGTCATTAACTCAGACGGACTAATCCAGCCAGCAACACGGAGCAATGCTTGCAGAGTGAAGAGCAAATACATCAAACAGCGCACAGGGGGCTGCTGTTGGTAACAGACCAAACCTCAGTATTGTTTTAATTGCCTCGTGGAATCTTTTAATAGACTCTTGCATGCTTTTTGAGGATTGACCTCATGAACTCAAAACTTTGTTTTTCCTGGTTTGACAACTGCTCAACTGCACTGACAGGAATAACTGTAAAGTGTATTTCTATATTGTGAAAATCGACATATACAACTTCAAAAAGCCATTAGTATTTGTTTAGTTAAAATGTTTCAAATTTTAATAGCAGCCACAAAATGTTGACAAGCCCTAAAGCCCAGCAAGTAACCAGCTTTGATGTGTTTTTCTTCTAGCAGCTGAAGACAGAACTGATTTGAAATGAAAAGAATTAGTTTGTTTAATATTTTCTTTCCAAATGTGAAATACTATTTATTTTTTTTCCTCCAAACTGTGGCTTAAATCACATTTTATTTATATTATTTTTCAATGCATATCCCAAAAGAAAATGGAGACACTTTGCTCGCTGACATCCTGTTGTGTCCCTAGGTATCTTGGTCTAGTTTTGGCACATGAAGGCTTCAGTGTGGCACAGCTTCCCATCTACCTGTAAGGACACAAGCAATCTGGCTGAGGCCATTGCTCCATTAAGGTCAGCAGGATTATTTGGTCTACTTGAGTTTAAACTCATACAAGTTTGCAGGCTGCTGCTGTAATAAAGATACTTCTAGTATGAAGATGTTCTAGTATGAAGGAAGCATTTACAATGTAATATATCTCTAAGGATTTTTGGTTTTGCAACAAAATACAGCAGCTACTGAGGGCTGACTCCCAGCTGAGGTAAGTTATCTCGCAGAGACTGGAGGGGCTATGATGTTTGTAGCAGCTGAGGATTTAGATCTATAATTTCCCTAAATATAGTACACAGATGTACTACTCTCACACTCACAGTGGCAACTTAACTCTCTGGCAGTGTATGAGCACCTCTCAGTCCTAGAGGAACCCTACACAAACAGTCTTTCAAACACTGAAAGCACAACCACCTGAATCTTGTATCATGGAGGCACGGCTAGCAAGGAATTGAGGGTGTTTTTCAGGAGACTATACAGCTCTGAATCAAAGCCCAGTGATGTTCCAGCCCTTTCTGCTGCCAGCACCAGGCAAGTCCCACGAAGGCCTGTGGGACCCAAACATACTGCAGAAAGATGAGGAGTCAACATTGAGAGATTCTCACCTGCCCGTTGGGGCTGCTGCAGGATCAGAGAGGGCACTCCCATGTGATATACATGGCAAGCTCCTCCTGCGACCCCACTACACAGACAGAATTTAATGTCTCACAAACCTGTGAACTCTGCCTACTAGTATCTGATACTGGGTCCTTCTGTGAGATCCTGTTTTACAAGCAGAAGAACGTTTCTAACCAGATGGCAACATTTACACATTTCAAAGTGTCACTCGATTTCTCCCTTGACATTAAAAAGGCATTGGAGCTCCACACAGGAGAGTTATTTACAATGGTAATCTCTGCACAGTTTGCTTTAAATACAGCCAGCTAACCTTGCAAAAAAACACCTGCAAAGCCATCCCAGCAGAGCTACTGCTGAGAACAAGAAGGTTGGTAGAGCAAGCAGAGATGTCTAACCTCAGAGCTGTATCACCCAGCCAGAGACACTTGCAAAGACAGGTAGCTGAGTCCTGCGGGCTGTCTTTCAAGCCAGAGGAGAGAAACAAGTTCTCTGAGGGCATGGGACTCCACCCTGATTTAGAGTGTGTGTCAGGATGCACACCTCAGCAGCTCTCAGCTCATGTTGGCACTGAGAGGGCAGATGCCTACCTACCTTCACGGAAACCAAGTGCCCATTATTCGTTCCCCATTTCTGTCTTAATATAAAGCAGAGAAATGTCAAAATGCTTTCAGCCAAGTAACAAATGAGTCAACAGGCATGCTTTCCTTCATTAAAATATAGACACATGAAGCCTTGTTACCCTTTAACTAGAGGCTAAAGGAAGATTTTGTGCTTCAGATACTTTTTTTTTTTAATCAGTCACATGCTTAAAACTATTCACTGAAGACTGGGAGAGTAAATCCCTTAGTGTCTTTGCCCTATCCCCAGTCAGTTCTAATCCCACAATGCACTTAAGCTACACATGGATGTTGTGCATCATGAGAGTAAATACAGGCTGACAGCTCTTATTTAGATTGCTTTCATCTCTTCCCTTCATTGGCATTTTACAGTTTCACGTTATCAATTCTGTTTTTGGGACGGAGGCCAGTGTGTAAATCTTTGGGAAAAAAGACAGTGAGTGGATTAGCAAGTGGGCTGGCACTGTGGCCTAATGGGCTGAAGCAATCCATGTGGGAGGCAAGCTGCACAAACAAATTCTGCCTTTACAGGACCAGAGGCAAGAAAGGAAAAGGCTGTCTGAAAACCTGCAATGAGGAAATGAAAAAGTGCAGCAGCTAATTTGAACATGGTCATAGTGACTAGATAGGAAAGAGCTAAGCAGCCTTGCAGGGATAAATCCCTGAGATCCATCAGGCTTGCAGAGTGCAGCTGCACACCCACATACCAGTAGCAGTTTGTGATTTACAACCACATGAGGTCAGCTCAGGCATAACCTCAGAGAGCAACGCAGCTCCTTCCTTTTGGGACTGGAACTAGGCTCAAGCACCTCTGCATAGCACTGCACCCTCACAGCTGGTCATGCCCCTTCCTGATCACCAAGAACCTGACTTAACCTGGCTGAAACAGCATTGAATGTGCCTACAAAAATATATTCTGCCTGTGCTATGCTGCACCACTATCAAGGCCTGACCTCAGCAAAACCAGCCTACTTGTGGTAGTGCTCCAGCACGGAAGATCACAGACCCTCCCTGCTCACACTACACTGGACACAATGCATCAGTTCTTTGCCACCAAATCACTCCTCACAAACAAGCAGCAGCTTTACTTCAGAAACAGACAGGCCTGATGTAATGCAGTGACTGGCCAAATACGGGCTACTCTGAAGTGAAGGATTGAATTACTATCAATGCCAGACTGGGAATTCACTTTTCAATATGGATGGTCATTTATTTATTGTTTTATCATGGCACATAAAAAGCTATGGCAGCAATATCAAAATATGGTGTAACTTATAAATACCAGTATTATTAATGTGATGGTAAGATACTGTTAACATTTACAGAGAGGTGTATAATGATTTGATAGTCTTGCCTAATAGTTTGATCCAGTGACAAAACACCTTGGCAAGCAGATGACGGATGGAATACAGTGCCTATTTATTATCTTGTTTTTTCCTCCTTGATCACTGAACGGCCTATGATGATATGAGTAATTATTGCTGAATCTAATCCTTTTGTATATGGTAGATAGGTCCTTTGCTTTTACAACATATGTCAGAATAAAAGAGAAGCATCTGAAAAATAAAGAGATGGCATTTCCTTACAAAATGAGATGAAAAAATAAAACAATATAAATGTAACATTCAAGTGTTTCTTTTTATATTTAAAGCTCTCATTTCAATATACTGTATTTAAACATTCTTAAATAATCATTCTGTACCTTTGATTTTCTGTTTCATCTTTGGAAACAAATAATCTCATTATAAATGTGTGCAAATAGAAAATATATAAATATATTTAAGGCCCATGTCATAAAAAGGTGGTCTCACAATTGTCACTTTTACAATGATCAGATGAAGACCCTTTCATTTTGTCCTGCAAGTTATTTGAGCTCTGTTCATTTAAGCCTTTGAAGTCCACATGCAAAGAAGAGCCAAGAACACGCAAACTGTCCTGTGTTTCATTTTGTAAACTGCTCGATGACACCTGTAAAACAGTCCCAATGCGACTGAACAATGGAGTTGATGTGATCCACTTCAACAAACTGAAATCTGCTTGGTTGACTGCTGAGCTCCATGGAAATGCTGCTCCCACAGGCAACGATTCCACCTCTGAAGTGCTGTGTCTAACTTCATGAAATCCCATGGACCTTTCTAGGTTACCTGCTGATGAGGGGAATGTGTTTTCCCCATACAACACAGAACCCTGGGGAGAGGCAGCCACAGTCTGATCTGTTGTATGTTCTGCCTTCGGGTGCTCTTGGAAGAGTGACCCACTTGTTTGAAGAGATGCTGACAACGGTGTGCTTTGGTTGTAAGCCTTGTAACAATCGCTAGTGTTTGAGCGAAGGCTTGGTGAGAAGCTGACTGCAAAGGGTTGTGTCTGACATACTGTTTTGTTTACATTCAACTTGGTCAGAAGCTGGGTGCGAATCTCTGGGGACAGTTTACTCAACTGGCGTCCAAGCTGAAGCTGGGTTGGGAAGAGTGTTCCCTGAAGGGTTCTGTACAGAAACCTGCAAGAGGAGAATGTGCACGTGAAAAGAACTGAAAGAAGGAAGTATCTAGGTGAAAATATCTAAGACAAAAGGACAACACAGAAAAATAAGGGAGTTTTTAATGTGCCTTTTATACAGAAAGTTTGCAAATGAAAAGCTCTGAATCCTGTGCTAATATTTTGGTTAATAACAAGAAGCATAATAAATCTGCCCATTTAGCCAGTGATCCACCTTGTGATTACGGAGTCTTTCATCTTTCCTGGTGAGAAATCAATGGGGATCAGTCTGCAGAGCACACTTCCTACATCCAGAAGCAGGCAAATAAGTCCACAACCTGCTATCAGAATTTCTGTACTGTGTATGTTATGGGAGAATGGGTTAAATAAATCCAGAAGCACCACAGAAAGCCTCACAGGATAGTAAACCTCTGCATGGTCAGGAGGTTTGACTAACAGTCTACAATTATCCACCACTCCTGTGGCCTATGGCCAGGAGCCATATGTGTCTCTTCCTGTGGTCACAAGCGCAGGAGAGGTTAGATTCATATAATCAGCCCCTGAAAAAAATTGACTTGTAAGGAAGAAAGAAGGAGAGGGACAAGAATGTTTCTTGCCCTCCCCATATGTATAAATTACTTTCATATATGAAGAAGACATGAAAGATACAATACCTGGGCAGCAATGCAATGACTGGTGATATAATGCAAGTGAAATAGAACATAGGGTCTCCCATCAGCCTTTCCATAGTCCAGTAGGGATTGGATGGAGGATGACATACCGGGCAGGAAGCATTATAAACCAGAGCCACAAAGAAAAATAAAAGGATACTGAAGATGCAAGATGACCAGTGGAGAAAAGTCTAGAACAAAACCAAACAAATCAGAATAATCATTCTTTATATTCTGAGAAATTTGCTTATTCTGATTTAAAACTTCTTAATGCCTGGAGCAAAATCCATCCACAGCAAACAGTTCAGAGCCTTTTATTTTCAAAAAATCTAATTACAGATACAATGCTACAAAGCTGTTTGCAGATCACAGTTTAAAACCTGTTTCATGTTTGCTTAAAATGCTTGCTAAAAACAGAACATGCTGAGGAAACAAAATTACCATCCCCTGGTTTTGAAGAAAAGTGCTAAGAAAAAAATGACATATATGCCAGCGATTTTCTATGTAGACTGTAGGTACCTTACCCAAGTTTTGGTTTCAATAGCCAGATGCAAGATGATGGTGAAAAGAGCTATTGTAGTGATAGGTGTTCCCCAGGAGAAGATATCCACCTCCGAATCATAGTAAGTCTGCAAAGAAGGAGACAGAATTTAGCTCAAGTTATATTGCTAGTTCTCAAAATGCTTGAAATAGAATGGCTTAAACCAAACACTTACAAAATAGGGGATGAAGAAGCAAACCAGGCTTTGATACATAGCATCAATCATGTTCATCCAAAACATGTGTGGTTGGTACTCCTGTGGCATAAAAAAAGAATACAAGAAAATCAGAGCCTAATAAAAATGCAGTTTGCTGGGACAGGTATTTGAGGGGGCTATTCCAATGGGCACTTTTGAGGGCTTGTACAAACAGCTTCACAACTTTGCCTATCAGTTACCCTCGGGGATCAAGTATGAAGAGCCCATCTGAAAATCACTTTTCTCTGGCAGAGGGTGTAACTTGAATCTGACCCTCAAACCAGCAAGCATTTATGGAGGAGCTCAATTTTATGCACTACAGTTAAGAATGCTGATTTCAGGAGCTGCTCTTAGGTGCAAAAACATGAGTAAATGGATTTTCCATCATGTATATAAAAGCACAGGGTATTTATTCTCAAGAGAGAGAAAACAGAAAATGCACACATACTTAGAAAAGAATATCCACAATGATCTTTAGCAGTAATTAATGCAGCAATGTATAAATGTTATAAATGTTATAAATATGTATATAAAACATACATATATATAACTGTGTGTGCACAAAATTGCTTGCTAAGAAAAAATATTTAACATTTTGGTTTAAAAAAAAAAGTGCAACTACAGGGGTATGGCTGGTCATATAAAAGACCTAGATAGAAGGAAAAATAGTAAATAGCAAAACATTTATTTAATTTTGGGATATAGGCTACATCTCCAACCACTGGGCTCATCAGGGCTCCTTTTCTCTATGGAAAATATCACTGTAGCCTAAAAATAGGAATTGGAAGTGCTTAGAAAGAATTATGGTGCTCTTTTGCCTACTGAAATATCATGTGGTTAAAGCCTGGAGCAGGTTGCTCAGAGAGACATTGGAATCTCCATTGCTGGAAGCATTCAAAACCTCATCTAGCTTTGAAAGTGCTTTGGCCAGGGGTCTAGATTAGATGGCCTCCACAGCCATCTAAATTACTCTAAAATTCTATAGGCTTGAATGGGTGATATCTTTTTGAAAGGCATCCTGCCTGAAACAGGATTTTTGAACAGTTTTGAAAATGCCTTTTTTAGGTAACTTCAGAGAATATACTTACTAGATTTCAAACAAACCTAAAATGGACCACGGGCTCGCCTATGAGAAATAATTGTACTGTGAACCTGGGAGACTGCTATCCTCAGATTGCCAGCTGAAGACAGGCTGACCCAACTATTCAACAAGTTAAGCCATTACAAGATTTCTATCACCTTAAAAATGTGCAAGAAAGGAAGGTATTACTGTTACAGATCTTTAAAGTGCCATGTGCTGGAACATAAGAAATGCAGAAAATGGAAAACAACATCTTGGTGAAAAAGAGATAATTTTGTCTAAAGCACTAAAAATAAGTTCCACTAAAATCCTCCTTTCATCTTTCCAGGACAGTGTCCAGCAATGTCACTAGATGCGTGGGGTACCAAGTGCAGGTTAGAAGCAAACACAGTTTGAAGCCAAACCCACTCACTGTCTCCTCTCAGATGGCACAATGTCAGATACCTTTAAGAAAGGCTCTTACCTTGGAAACATCTCAAAATGGATAGTTTTGCCAAGCAGAAAGAGTTTCTCACAGTACACTGTACTTGTAATTATCAGAAATGGTTTGGCTCAAATCCCTCCTGTAATTCCTTCTGTTTTCATTGTACAATTCAAGCAGATGGGAACAAGGTATTTTCAACAGACATCTCAGCTGACTCTGTCATGTGCTGGTGACTATCTCCCTCAGAATCTATTGACCTCTCTGCCTACTCCTAAAGCCATCTTTCTCTTCTGTTTGTAAAGGGCTGGGGTCCAAAGTTTTGCGTAAATACTCTGAGGTTATTCTACAAAAGTCTTCCCTTAACCTACAAGGTATAATTTGTTTCACTTCTGTGGTTATTTGTGAGCCCTAGAGCATCCAGATTTCTTTCCCATTATTCCAAAATACAGCTGGTTTTTTTTTTGTTTGTGTTTCTTTTTCCTTTAAATGTGCTTCTGGCATTTAGATACTTCGACTCCGATGAAAAATATCACAAAATAGTAATAGTGACTTCTCAGGCTGTTGCTATCAGTCATCCACCCTTTGGGAATAGAGCTGGCTTTCAGTTGAAACTAAAGACATTTAGGAAAAAGATTATAAAAAGCAAAAAGTTTTTACCTCCATATTCTGGCCGCTTTTATAAAGCTGAGGCACAGCAATTAACACTTCAGCTGGCACGTCCTTATCCAGCACACCAGTAATCAGTTGTGGAAGAGAAGAGAAGAGTAAATTAAAGAAGATGAGATACCACTGATCAACCATTGATGAGCCAGAGAACCCGCAGTAGAACTGGTACCAGAAGAGAAGGGCCACAAACATCTGAAACAGAAAAAGCAATGCTGTAAATATGCAAGATAAGCAGAAACATCATTCAGTTGTGTTCTGAAACCATTCTGATTCCAGCTCTGCAAGGACGTACCTATGAATCCTAAACACATGAGCAATCCTTCTAAGTCTTTAACTTACTGTTCCTGCTGCTTAGCTAAGCTGCAAACATTTGGCACACCTCAAGTCTTTATACAGCTGGAACCTTAGATCTCAGGTGTCAGGGATGCCTTCACACAAAATTAACTTTCAGTTCTAACCATAAAAAGCTCTCCCAGCCATCACTGACCTCTAGGCATACGAGTACTGATCTCACAGCACTTACTACTGTAACAGTAAGCTTCTCCATAATAATATCCTCTGCTGGCTTGAGATATTTTAGGAGGCTCTGATGGCCTGCAATAGTTAAATGCAGAGCTTATTGCAAGACCAACATGAGACTAGTGGCAGCAAGAAACTGTAAGGTCTAGTAAAGTTGTCGTAACCATTGTTGGTTGTCTGTGCTCTGAAATTGGGTAAATTAGCAGTGCTGTTAAGATTCTTTTATCTCCTTTACTCTTTGGCTGTATAAAGAAATTAGCTGCACACACAGCTGCAGTGGGATTGTTCGTATAGTCAGGTTGGAATCACCCAGAAAAGGACAAACCACACACTTCTACAATCTCTCCAGCATGGAGAAACCAGAGGCTTTTAGGACTTAGAAGAGGTGCTGATCTCATCTGGTGAGGGTGGATTTGAGGCAGAGAAAAAGACGGGCAGCTTCTTCATGAAGGAAATAAATTCCGAGGCTTGGTCCTCCTAAACCTGCAATTTCTCTTATTCTTTGCAAAGCGATTAACACCAAGAGGAAGGCAACAAGAAAAACCCTGGCAACTGTCCCTTGAGGTTCTCCCCAGTTTTAACTTCCTCTGGCCACAGCAGAGAGTGAGTTAGCAGACCTCAACCTCTTCAGTACAGTTGGCTGGGAGACAGTAATCTTAATTGCAAAATTGAACAGATTTTGAAATTTATTTCCTTTCCACACCCAAACCCCAACAAAACTTCCTGAATCTTTTCTCAAAATAGAATTGCAATAAATACGTGAATTTAGATACTTTTATTCCTTTGAAAAAAACAAAATACAGCTAATCTAGACCTAATAAATTTTCCTCTCTAGAGCCTTGCTAAAATTAACCTGTATTGGGAACAGTTTGGCTCTGACAAAAATGGGTAGTTCGATGAAAATATTCAGCTGAAAATTCTCCTACCCCTCTCACATGGGTCTCAGCAGTGTTGTCAAAGAAAGCTGTACAAATAAGCGACATTTCAGTAACCAAGCTTAAATCAGATTTCCCTCTACATCTGAAGTTTTATTTTGGATTAAACAAGTGTTTAATTTAATTTCAAACATAATGTTCCCTTTTGCTTCTGTGCATTTGCCTCCTGAAAAAGCCAAGCAAATTTACATAAAAACTGAATTAAATACAAGAGGTTCCTTTTTATTCCTCAGATGAGACTGCTTTGAGAATGGGGGGCTAGACAGAATTTCTCAGTCAATGAAGCATATATCAAAAGATGTCCAGTGCTGTCTTGCAGAGATAATGTATAAAGGGGAACAAGCAGTGCATTCTTCTGCAGGTAGAATTTTCTTTACATGAAATCCCTTTTTGTCAAACTCAGATATTCCCGGTCATGCTACGTTTTAGTTTATATTTTACTTGTATTTTTTTATCTTCACCAAGCCAAACATCTTCTTGGAGAAGTCAACTAAGTTTCCAAATGGCTTTTGCAGCAATTTGGAGTTTAAACTTTGAGTGAAATAGTTCCTAGTGGAGAATGGAAAAGTTCATAATATAAGCAAATGGGGAAAAAAAAAACAAACATCTGAGGAAACAGAAAACTTGCAGAACATTCACAGTGTAGTTAACTCAACTCTCTGCAAAGAATCATCCATAATAGTCTAATTTCAAAAGGATCAGGTGCTCACATCTTCCACTTCTGGAATATTCTTTCCTTAAGGGCAGGCACTATGTCAGACATATTCATGTCTATATGCTGGATACCTCTCTACAGTTTTGGAGTCAGTAGCAACAAGAATTGCTCAGAAAGCTCTTAAGGCTGCTGAAGCAGAGCCAACACAGAGAGATTTCTTCAGTTATATTCTCCTGCCTTGAGGCAGCAGCTTCTGAAAATGCCTTACTCAAAATGGCATGAGAAATAGTACTCATAATCAAGGCGAGTTGTACCAAAGGAAAGGGAAGATTTTACAATAGCTGAACAAAAATGTAGATGTATAAACATAATCTTTGGCTGCTGATTGTTGGAATGCCTAATGTGTATTACTTCTTTTTGTTATTATTATTTTAATGTAAGATGGCTCTGTACACACTTCTTGGAAGTTCAAATCCAATACTGTCAAGTCAAAGGGTATCTTGGAAACACACAGCACTAGGGGTGAGAGTACAGATGTTCAGCATCACTCAGGCCTTAATGCCTTAAAACTCAGGCATTTGAACACCAGTGCAGATTTTTACTGCTGTGCTTCAACGGGTGGCTATCCACTCAGTGTAGCATTATTTAAATCTGCTTGCTATTTTAGACTCAGGCAGCAGCTCAGACTTCCAAGTCCCTTCTTTCATCTGTGCCTGGAAGGGTGCTTGCATGCAGTTTCTCATCAGGCCACAGAAGGTATTTTACCATGCTTGTGTTAACACAAAGACAACTTTATTAATTCTTTAGCTCCCTCAGGTGTTTTGAACATCTTATGATGTTCAAAATTTTGAGCAAATGATGGTCTTCTCCTGACAAAATATGAAACTTCAGGCTAAGATCAGATGGGAATCAGTCAGACCAAGAAGAATTTGCAGTAAAAAGTTGCCACTGATTAAAAAAAAAAGAGAGAATTAAATTAAATTTGAAAAGCAGCTTTAAAAAAAAAAAAGAGATAATTTTTTTTCTGATGTTGAGGATAAAATCCAGACTCACGCTCACAGTTCACACATTTCCCTCTGAAGAAAACACAAGTCTGAGAGATTTGGCTCTCCTTTTTATTCACTTCTTCACATCCATTGCTCCTGAGGTGATTTGTAGGCCTTGCAAGTGAGAATACCTGTGCGCCTGCCAGTGACTCCTACCCAGCATATTTAATTCTCACTTGTCTTGTTAGGTAGTTTTCAATCAATCACCTTTGTACTCCAAGATCAATGCAAAGGGCCTTTGTTAGGGCAAGGAGTCAAGCTACTACTGGCTCAGTGCCCAGTACTGAACTAACTCCTGTTTCATACACCAGGGAGGAAACACAGACCTGTAGTCTGTTCTTTACCATAGTGTGCTTCCTTTCTAATGAACTCTTCCGGTTTGTTGGGAGTGTGATAAATCAAGAAAAAACCTTCCCAATCTGTATTTGAGATACAAAGAGGACTCAAATGATCTCAAGTCACTAGGCAATGTGTACCGTGATTCAAAAGCAGCAACAAGATAGGGTCAGGATGAAAAAACACACTGAACTGCTACGTTGGATCAATGCCGGATGGCTTTGGCATCACAGACTCCTATGTCTAGCCAGCTGAATTCTGCAAAACTGCTCAATAAAGAAACTTTTCTTAAGCAGATTTGTTATTTCTGTTACCTAATTTGCGCATTCAGCAGCACACTGTAGCTGTTATGGAGTGAGTCCTGTATTTCTGCAAATGGCAGCCAGCTGTCTTTCAACTCTGCAAATTTCTATGCAGCTTATTTACAAACCTTCTGAATGCTGACCTAATGCTCACTTAGCACAAAATAAACAGTGGAAACATGTGGTGGCATAAAGCTGCAAAGTCAAACACTTACTGCATTTTTGTAGAAGAAATACAGCACCATGTTGGCAAGTCGGGAATAACACCAGTGACCATGAACAAGCAAGAGCTTCTCCAAATGCCGGAACCTTGGGATTGCAAAGTCACTCGCCATCACTGCCTTTAATGAAAGGAAAGTTGGAATCGTTGTAAAGCATCACTTTGAACACCAACAGTGAATCCAGCAAACTCCACTCATACAGTCAATGGAAATTGTACTGATGAAGAATGAAGTCCATTACAGTGCATCTGAAATGCAGCAATTGCTGCACTGATTTGGAATACCCGTGAACAAACACATCAGCTTGGCAGAACATGCAATACAACCTGGTCCTTGCCCAAAGGAGATTACACTCTACTCTCCAGATGGTGACAAGCAGCAGCAAAAAATGAGAGGTGGGAAAATGGCTGGCAATTGCAGCTGAAAGAGCATGAAGGCTCAGGGCCCACGTGTGAACATCTTGGTGGCTGTAACATCTTTCTCTGTAAAAACTACAAGGTACTTAACAGGGAAAAATGAATTTCCAGGGAATAAAATAAAAAAAGTACAATTAAGAGTTTGCACCATAAATACTGCACTTTAAAAGACAAAACAATAAAAATACTAGATTTCATTACATTTGCAATCCTGCCTTATAAAGTTTACTCAGCTTTCCTGAGATGCCAGTATTTTGAGGGATTTTAATCTTTCAAATTCCATGTTTTCTAGAACTGTCTATGAAAAATCACACTGGATGAGACTCCTCTGGGACTGTGCAGACTGCCAAATCACATTGACAAAATGAATCACCCAGTTTCTCTCTATTCTGACTAGAATTCAGGGTACTGTACTTTTACATGAGACCTTCTTGTAAATTATGGCACTATCAAAATTATTTCAATATTCTGCTTATCTCTAGGATCACACTAAGATTTCATTTGAACATTATTTTACATTTCATTTTATGTTTTGGTATCACCTTTCTTCTCACAGTTCAGCAAACTGAAAGGAAAAGGTGATAAACCTCCAAAGGGGCAACGACTTCCTCACACTCTTCAGGGTATATCTTGGTTGTGTTTTCAAATGAGAGACATCTTTCCTTTTAATGTTCCTTAATTCCCTTTCTTGGTAAATCATCAAAAGCATATGCTATTAAAACAAACTCTAAAACAGTATGCAAGAGAAGGCTTTGCAATGCACTGTAATTTAAGCAGTAGATGTATATAAGCACTGGGACATTTTGTAATACATAGACACATCCTGGAATTTCTCAGGTACTGAGATACACTTATTATAACCTCTCTGCACAGAACAGCCTGATTTGTCTTGCAGACATACAGCTCTCTTGTAGTTTGAGGAGAAGAGAGCTGTGCTATGTCTGCTTCCTTGTCCTCCACCCCATCTCAGCCTATTCCCATGTCAAAACAAAACTGTTAGCTTCTTTTCACTTGTGCTTCTAACACAGTACTTCACAACATACTGTGAAAAGTGTCAAGGTTTTTTTTCTTCTTTATTCCATTTTTATTACAGTGAGGAACACAGTGAGGAAGACAGTGTTATCCAATTACATTTGCATGTTTATTTCTTCTCAAAATATCCCCTTGATTTTCACATTTTTATTTTTAATTCCAGCTTTTTCACAGGAAAAAGTGATTCATGCTCCACATGCTTTGATAGATTGTGGAAAGAAAATAAATCAGAGTATTGCTGTTGCAGACATCTAAATGCTCAACGCCTTCTGAGTACCTGCATGTGTAAGATTCTGACAGTTGTTTATAGTAAGGAGGCCTGCATGGTTCCTTGGGACTGTGCAGTAAAGGAAATGATCTATAAACATTTTCCACTCTGTTGAAATTCACAGAAAAAAATAGGTAGTTTAATGGGTAAATGAGCATATACCTTTCAGCTTTAAATATACCACAAAAGCCAGGGGCATTTGAAGACTGATTATTGTAAGTGTATAACTGAAAGTGGCATAATGGCGAGAGGAGTTAAAAAAATGCTACAAGCACTGTATGTCTGCATGAGGGGAAAAAAAAGTGATCTGAGTTAATATATAGATGATAGGAGCTGGTAAGTTCATGAGAGATGATAAGATCCAAAGATTTCAGATCAGGCTTCTTTGAATTGACAGGCTTGGAGGGTATCCCACAAAAACAATCTCCTCTGGGCTCTCTGGAGCCTAGACTGCCTGCAGAATGACACTGCAAAAGATACGCAAAGCCTGGTAAGGGCTGTGGAATAACAAATACATTTGGTATCAGCTTAATCCAAGATTTCCTTTTCTTCTGCCCTCATCAGCCATTAAAGTCAGACTCACAGGATCTATAGCTGGGATGCCATATGCACAATGAATATCTGAATATTTTTGTGGAAGCTTCTTTCAAGTCTTATTTACAGCTGCTAAGATGTTTACAGAAGCATGTTTAATGGACTGCCGCTTGAACTCTGTCTGTCTGGAGAGCACTGAGGGACATCCATCTGGCCTGGGGACTACCTTGAACGCACTGGGTGATTGCAAGAAGTAGAACAAGTGTAATAGGTCTGCTGGGTCAATCTGAGGCCTGTGTTCCCTACTACCCATTCTCCAACTGCGGCCAAGAGAGGATGCCTTCAGAACAGTGTAAGAATAAGTAAGAAAAAAAGTTACTGACTTTCCTCCAGAGTACTGTCCTAGCTTCTGGTGATGTGCATGCCAGAAATGCACAAGTTGACATCCAAGTTCTTAGCTCGGTTAAATTTCTGTTTCATACATTTGTGTATTGACCCAAATAAATTACAGCATTCATGAAATCCCATGGAATAAAATTCTATAGCCAACTTGTGCACTGTGTGAAGGAGGCCCTTCTTCCCTTTTGAGCAAAATATCCAGCCAGTGTTGCAAAAAATGTAATGTGGGTCAGAGAACCACCCACCGGTAACTAAGTTAAGGAGCATGCTCATCTGCTCAGGTCCTCAGGATGGAAACACTTCCCACCTTCTCTCAAGAACTTTGACATGTACTCATCTACTTTATTTTCTCATGTAATCAGTCTGCACCCAGCCCAAATGCAAGACAGGTTGCCGAAATGAGGTATCTTCTTCATTCTCTTGTGCCTTACTGCGACATCCGGTGCTAACACTGCAATTGAACTGCACTAGCAGTAGAGGAGGCAGAGGGAATAGGCAATGCAGTAGGGAATACATCCTACATATATACATTCACTCTTCTGGGGACGGGTGAAGTGCTGCTTATACAGCAGTAAATACAGTAATCACAGCTTAAACACATTCAAAAGACTACAGGGCAAGTCCCCCTATCTTACTGTTCCCTGTGGCAGGAAATGGGGAGAAAACCGAGACTTGGAACAGTGTGTTGGGAGCAGTGGTTCTGCAAAGGGCTGCAATTTTCTCTTTCTTCAGTGTTCTGCTGTCTGAATAGGCTGAGGGAGTTTTGTGTGTGACTGGGCTAAGAGTCACCATCACACCATGCAAACATGCTGTATGGGCTTGTGCATCTACTCCACAGGAGAAGCATACCCAAGCAATATAGGACAGAGGAAAATAAAAGAATAAAGTGAAACTTTATTTTCTGGATAATGCCCAGCTGAGGGTTTTTCCTCCTCTAAGCCAGTGGTTCATAAATGATTTCTTAAAACATATTGCTTAAAGGGATATGGTAAGTTGATTTTTTTTGAGAAGGAAACATGTTTAAACTTACTACAGATCTGAGAACTAACACAAGCTCACACTCAAGCTGAAAGCATCCTCACAATGTGCAACTGGCACTCCTGAGCACAACTTGCTGCTTTTTTTTTTCCTGCTGGCTACCAAAGGCAGCTTGGTCAAGCTCACGTATGGGGACTACCTGTTTCACCCTTTCATGGGAGTGCATTTTAGTGAATGAGCAACATTACCTGCATGCCTTCTTGACCAGAGATTCCCACACCAACATCTGCCACTTGTATCATGCTGACATCATTAGCACCATCACCTAAAGATGAGAAGATACAGTTATATTTTCACTATTAGACCAGGAACAGTTAGCAGCAGCTAAGCAAAGGAATACCAGTTGTTACTGAGTGTTGACTGAGTATATTAAGTACTAACTGTTGGGTGGGTATAGTAAAGGCAATGTGGGGTAGGAAATGATCCATCTTTGGAATATAAGGTTAAAGGCTTGGCAAAATTGCCAAGACATTCTGATCTCTGTAGACTTTTTTTTTTTTTTTTTTTTTTAATCACAGAAAAGAAAAAAAATAAAGCAAATCCCTCTCTTTTTAAGTAAGACCTAAAAGTCAAATATCAGGTCTGAACTGTAGAAAACTTAAAACACTGGAATGCTAAGAATGACCTCCCAATACTTTTGCTTCCTGATTAACTCTCACTTGTAACTGGGTGTGACTAAGACGGAAATTTGCAAGGACGTCTAAAGTCAATAATGTCTATATAATAAAAATACAAAAATTTAAAAAGTAAATGAATTATTGTCTTGGGTTGACCAGTCTGAGATCTTTAATACACCTATCACAGGTAGATTTAACTGCAATGGTTGCACCGTCACCATCCCTTGCTCTGCTTCCAATCATGGTACCACAAGTAACATGTGCCATAGAAAGGACACCAGAATGGGACACATATCTACTTCTTAATCTCTTAAATTTACAGTCAATGTGCTAGTGGAAAATGAAACTGTATTAGCTGGTGAGAAGAGACTTGGTTTTAAACTTGAGTGGCTGATCACATCTCACTCCAGTTTCTCTGCTGTTGGCACATACAGGAGTGGTATCTGCTCACCTGACAAAGCTGATGTCTTTGTGATTGTGTGATAAAACCCCGAGTTAGCTCCTGTTTGTTAAAAGGAAGGATGTATACAGCTAGGCTTTTAAATGAGAACAAGAGCTTATATTCAACAAACAGGTTCAAGATCGCAGAATCAGAGAATGGTCTGGGTTGGAAAGGACCTTAGGATCATCTAGTTCCAACCCTTTGCCATGGGCAGGGACGCCTCACATTAGACTATACTGCTCAAGGCTCTGCCCAATCTGGCCTTGAAAAGGCTCAGGAAGATTGAGAGCACAAGCTGCCCAGTCTCCACTGTTGTTTTTAAGCATTCTAGATAATTCAAGTTAGCCAGAGAGATGTTTTTGACAACATATGCAAATGATTATGTGCATAGTTAGCCAAAAATATAAATTCAGTATGAGGGGGGCATACTTGAGCTACATATAATATAGTGAGCATGAGTAGTATTATCATCAGTACATATTTGGTGATGTGGATGTCACAGGAGTCTGGCAATTATTATATGTACTTAGGGCTTCTCACAGGGTCCAACCCACATGTTCCTGCTATGATTAACTAAGACAAGTAGATGAAAGCTAGTACGTTTGTGACAATATATGCTGCAATCATGTTTTCTAATGCAGCACGAGCCTAAATTTGAAAAGAAGAGCTGGTTGACTTTTCTTACACAAAAATCATGGAAACATGGAAAATGCTGCCAGATTAAGACATGATGACTGACAAAATCTCTCTTTCACCAACTGAGCTATTAGCTGGGAAGAAAGGTAAGCATTGGAATGATGTCAATTGTAAATCCATACTTTATGCTGACAAGGCCAAGTCATATCCTAAGCTGTATGGTCAACTTGTGATTAACAACACAGAACTTTGAGTTTGAATATGATTAGATGAAACAAGACTGAGTACAATCTTGTTCTGCGCAATACAGCAACTGCAAAGTGGGGCTGTGCATGGCATCAAATAACCCAATTCTTCACAGCTGGGTCTGGATATGCCAACACCTCATAGTGTACCTGGGTCCTGATTACTTAACTTCTGTAGTAAGAAATCCCAAATACTACTCCAGAGTTCTATCCTGGTTTTGAATAAATATTTTAAGAGTTGTTGGACGCATTTTCAGACAAAACTGGAAAGCTATCTGAGTTGCGAGGCAGCTGGAAGGGTCCTATTGCAAGTCAAAAAATCAAAGTTCTCAAGCCACAGTATACATCAAGGCAGGCTAATTTAAACTGAGATATTCACCTATTGCCAAGGTCATTGCTTTGAGTTTGTCTCTGATTAGTTTCACTACCATGCTCTTTTGGAGTGGAGTAGAGCGACAACACAGTACTGAACGGCATTGCTTGGCTAGTGCGAGAAATTTATCTTCTAGTGTAGGTTCCAGGGCATAAGCTAGAGTCCTTCCATCGATCACTAGGCCCAAGCTGGAAAGCACAGGGGAAGAGGGTGGATAGAGAGGGGTAAACCCAACAGTCATGTTTCCAGTAGCTTCGTTTATAATGTTGTTTGAAAACTTAGACTCTACGCATTGCAGACACTGCTCCAGCAAGACAGCACATGTCTCCTGAAAAAAAATTCAAAATAAATATACTTGAGACAAAAGAACACGCATTCAAATGTTTTTGTTTGCTGTATATTTAAGCATAAGAAATATGGGTAATGTGTTATATTTGCTGCACTGTTAAAATTTTAATTTCTAATAATTTTCTATTCGCTCTAAACACTCAATTCTTGTAGCAACGAGGACTTGAAAGATTTAAAAGCTAATTTCTTTTTAGCATGCAGTATTGTATGCTAAACTAAATTCTTTTAGCTTCTTCTCAGAATAACAGTGATGGGAAATGACATAATCAGTATCAGTACCAAGTTAAGTATGGTGATGAACACCATGCATACGCCTACAACTCAGATCAAATAGTTATGCATTGTTAAAGCCCAATTAGAGGTTATTTAAGCTGAATTCTCTCACCTAGCCATACTCAACTATAAGATGTTATTGAGAATATATGAACATTTGAAACGAAATTATATTGGTCTTACAGCTAAGTGTGACAACAAATAAAGATCATGGAAAATCAATTTACCAGTTCAGTTGATACAGTCAAGAACGGAAAATGCTGTTATCTTTTCTTCCTTTTCAAAAGAATATGGAGCTGGATACTGCGGGCCTACCTCTCTGCTGATCTGAAGTCCAATTTTATCACCCCATTAAGGGACAATAGCACTATCAGTCTGATTCCTTGTATATTAGACCATATCAGTAAACTCTTTGTGACTGCTTGCAAAGTTGAGCACAGGAAAGATCAGTAATTCAGAAGAATTAGAAAAGGTCTGTTAGGAAGCAAGGCATTACTGTAGATGTGGCTTGCTGACTCTCAGTGTTAGCATCGAAATTTAAGCATTGCTTCTATCTCCAGAGAAAAAGCCACCTGGGAAAACACGAATGACTGAGTTATCTAAATACTACATTTCAGCAGTGTAAAATAAAGCACAAATTCTTAACAGGTTGCTTTTGGAAACCCATTAATGCCAATAAGAAAAAATAGGGATATTTAGAGAAAGCATACTGAAGAAAAGCATTTATGCTGCTATGGCATATTTTTCTTCATGGTGGAACCCAGTACACACAGTTACATGTCTTCAGTAAGCTTATGATACATGACACAATGACTTAGAAACATGAGTCACTGAAAAGTATTCAAAGACATATGCTACCTAAAAATTACAGATGAAGCAGGAAAAGAAGAAAAAAAAAAAGAAAAAAAAAAAAGAGGAAAGCCATCAAAAAGCCATCAAACTTTAAATTGTACAGGTTGAAAATAAAGCAAGGCTAGCGCACAAGTAAACTTGTGTATTAGATCTGCTTACTGGTGATTCAGCATTCAAAGTGATGATTTCTTCATCATGATCCAGTAGCTTGCAGGCATATGCAATATTAACAGCTGTTTCTTGCTTGTCTCCAGTAAGAACCCAAATCTGCAACCCAGCTTTGCGCAAGTTTGCTATTGTTTCTGGAACGCCATCCTGTAAACGGTCTTCAATGCCAGTTGCACCTAAGCACATAGAAAAAGTAAAATATTCCACATTACATGAACACTTAGGGTTCGCCTGAAATTGCTAAGTTTGGATTTTTTAAAAAGCCCCAGCAAGTACTTTTATCGGAAACAGCTGAACTGCCAATGGTTGCAAGATTCAGGCAGCATTTTGGGAGTATTGAGAAGTGGAAAGTAGATGGGGTAAACATCTGCATCAACAGTCAACATCCAATCCAGAATTCAAAACTTCAGAAGCACTATGACACTATTTGTAGTCTCAGAGGTCCAGAAAGGTTGTATCTTTGCTTATTCTCTCTCTGCTCTTCACCATTGCTTCTGAATATTGCTAGAGAAGATACTGTTGCTTCTAGGAGATTTCAGTTCTTAAAGGTCTGTCCTGGGTTCAGCAGTAGCAGTCATTTTTCTCCTTCTTAGTAGCTGGTGCAGGGCTGTGTTTTTTGACTTTCAGCCTGGGAACAGCGCTGATAACACTGATGTTTTTAGTTACTGCCCAAATGTTTACTCTGACCAAGCACTTTCTGAGTCTCATGCTCTGCCAGGGAGGAGGGGAAGATGGGAGGAAGCAGAGACAGGACACATGACCCAAACTGACCAAAGAGGTATTCCATACCACAGCACGTCATGCCCAGTAAACTGGGGGCAGTTACCCAGAAGGGTTAGATCACTGCTTGGTCAGGCTGGGTATCAGTCAGTGGGTGGTGAGTGGTTGTACTCTCTTCCCTTGTTATTCCCCTTATCATTATTGGTTGTAGCAGTAGCGGTTTGTGTTATACTTCAGTTACTGGACTGCTCTTATCTCAACCCATGGCAGTCACATTCTTTTGATTTTCCTCCCCATCCCTCCGGAAGAGAGGCGGCGGGGGAGTGAGCAGGCAGCTGCATGGTACTGAATTACCAACTAGGCTTAAAATACGACAGTCTTAACTGCCTTTCCTAACCAGAAGAGGCTGGGTCATTACAAATTTCTCCCATTAGAAGGCGAATGATGGCAAGACTGGAGCTTGGCAACAGCACATTAGGCTGCAGACATACACTTTTTCCTGCCTTGTTGCTGGTTTTTGCTCTTGCAGAAAGACACCGGCTGCCAAATGAGATATAGCAGAGAATAAATTATAAATCAGCCATAATACAAAAGTAAAATGTGGCTTTTTAATGCTTTTGATGTAACTTCATACCTGTTTCTATGTATCTTTCCTTTGCTTTCATAAATCAATTGACAGAAACAAGGCTTTCAAATACTATAGCAAAGCTGCTCAGGACCAAGTTCAGTGTCATCAGAGCTCCACTATGTTTCTGAGAGGCTTGGATGTGAGAAAATCTAAGTCCTCACTACAAGGGAATGAGGAGGTGATATGACATGCAAGTTACCTGGAACAGCAGGAAAAGCAAACTGAAGTTTTCTCAGCTATTTATTACTCCTATGGCTGTTCCTTGAAGAAAACACTTCAGCAGTAGAAGACCACCTGAAGTCTGACCATCAGTCATGCAGGCAGAAGCACATTCTTATGGCAACATTGGGAAAGCTATTACTATCCAATCAAAGGAGAAGACATTCCTTTTCCAGACTTACTCTTTTATTCCCACAACCTACTCATAACTGATCACTGCAAGATACAAACCACAGTATAAGGTTCTTGGGGAATGACTGAATGGGTAGTTTCTTTCTGGCTAGAGCCTACTTATTTGTCTGGCAGTTCAATTTCTTCAATTCCTTTTCCATCATCCGACAGAGTGCAGCCAGAGCCAAAAGGCACAACCACGGTGGGATCTTCCTGACTGCTGTGGTCCAAGTTAGTCACTTCATGATGCCCTTCAAGTCAGAGGACAGAAACAGACACTTCAAGGGCATGATTCATTTAATCCTAAGACAGCTATCAATCATAGACTGAATGAACTCCACTTCACTGGCTACGTGAGGAGCCTTAGAGAACTGTAGTATATACATGAGAAGCTGGGTGAGGTGGATCTCATCTCCTGGAGGCAGGCATGCTGGCAATTGTGAAGGCTGTTATCTCCAGCAGCGTTATGGCTGTCCCAGTTTCTTTGCCAGAGACAGCAGTTGGATACTTGGAGTAATAGTGAATATATATATACATTTTAGAATCTCAGTGCATTCAACATCTCAATCCGCAGATGAAGAGTATGACTTAGTTCTTGGAATATATCTCCCATACACTGATTTCAACTGCATCATTAGGAAGTACTACAATCCCCTTCCACAGAATATACAGGCCCTAAGTGCATGTGCTGAACCTGACATGTGAGAGTTCTCCCGGATGCAGTTTATGAGCATTGCTTTATGAATGTCCCTGGTGCCCCTGGAGTCATGTAAGTCTCTGACATGCTGAACTGTCACCAAGGTAACAAAATTCTGTAGTCAGTTTGGGCCAAGTCTTCCTCCTGTTTTGAGCAGCAGTTCCCATTTATGATATTGAGTCTAATTCATCCCTGGTACTACTACACCCATTTCATTAGTGATAAAATGACTTCAGGAGCAAGGAAAACAGGGTGTCTGTTATAGTAATTATATCCCTTCCTTTGTGGCACTCCACATGACAGCCATGACAAAGTCCAAAAGAAGCCAATTCTTATACTGTCAGAAACCATGTAAGGGAAAGAATGGATTTCATAGCCAACCTCTCAGACTTTTTTAACACATTTTAATTTCATGTCCAGCTCTCATTTCATTACCTAGCAGATGCAGATTCTTCTCTATCCGCAGTGCTGACTGAAACAGATGTTCTTCACGATTTTCAATAGAGGATTCTGCTTCTAAATGACTTTTTAACCAACAGGCATACTCTTCCTTGCTAAGAACCTATTAAAAAGAGTACGTGAGGGCACAGTCAATGTGATGCAGAGGCATTCATACTATACTGAAAAAAATGAAGTTATGAATCAAGAACAATAAATTAATAAATGCCTTCAGTAATCTTTGTCAAGACTCTCCTTAAGAGCAACCTAAGAGTCTTCATTTACTTACTCTTTTTGCAATACAGAGGGTCCGCAGTCCATCTGCAGCATACAGATTAAGGTAATTCTGGGTTTTGCTTCGGATTTTTTTTTGATGCTTGCCCCGAGGGTCATCTACATAGGAATAAAAAAAGAAATTAGTGATTGAAAAATAACAGCAGTTGAATAGACTCAGAGAATAAAAACTTGTCTACTGTACTTGTACTCACTGTAACAGCACTTTATAACTGATACTTTTAAAGAGCTGCTGATGTCTCCCAGGAAACTCAAGTAAAACATTCCATTTAGAAAAAAAATATCTTTTCCCTTTGTTCTGTCTTTTCTCCCTTCAAAAGTCATTGTGAATATATGCTAGAAAGACCTTTATCATCTTACTCCTTAAGTATTTGTTTGGCCTGAATACATCAAGAAATCATTATAATCTTCACAGTAAATCACAATGTCAGGAAGAGCAGTATAATTTCAAATACACTGTACTTCCTTACATCTCATCATGTGCAAAAAATGACACTTAAAAGTAGCATTTAGTTTTCCACCACAGTTAATATCTCTAAAGAATCAGTGTTTCATTTTGTACATCTAGGTGTATGAAGGAAATTCTGTTGCTGCTGCACTGATGGTAGTACCTACTGGTCCGAGACAATGCAAGAAGTTTTGAGTATAAGTGTGTTTCCATTCAGAAGAGCACTTACACTTCTGCAGACCTCACAGCTAGCTTCTACCTTGAAGGAATCAGCATAACTTCCACTTAGCTTTATTCTTCACTTAAAACTATGTGTAAGAAATCAGAATAAGGCCTGAGCAGCTGATCCTCTTCTCTCTGTAGCTGGGACTGGTTCACATTGCTCACACAATGATCAAAAAGAGTAATGAATATCACAGTAATATAATTTGTTTCATCTCGTTACCTAAAATGATGTCTTCAAAAGTTAAAAACAGCTAGTCTGCATCTTTTATATCATCTACCATCAAGACAGGTTTATGTAATCTTAAATAATATGAATTACAGGGTTAGTACAAGCTGGTAAGTTTTTAGATCGGAACCACTGAGTGAGAATACCCTGTAACTTATGGCACATTTTCCTATATCCTGATGTATTCTTTTTTTCTCTTAAAGTCTGCATGGTTTTGGGGGTGTAGAATCACTTCAGAGTTATAATTTTGTAACTGGAGCTGCTACAAATATTGCTTAATGCAATATGTATGTTAGTGGTACTTGCACAAAAATCAGTCACAGTCAGGTGAATGCCACTCATGGCTAGAAGTTTGAGCTCCTGAAGAGACCCATTACATATGACCTCAGTTCACTACTGGATGTGTGCACCTCTCTCAACTGACCATACTGAAAACCTAAAGGCACTATACTCTTATACTATGCACTTAATATAGGTATCTAAATTAGATGACACAAATATTTCACTGTTTATACATTTTGACACCTGTTTTCCCAGTGTGCATTTATACCAAATTTGATCTTGCTATGTGAGACCATGGATATACATACACACATCTGACTATAAACTCATATAGCATTCAGCACTTTCACATTTATACAGCAGAACAGTGTTTAACCAGGCATCCAGAGGCTCCAGAAAAAACACATACAAGTACTGATATTGTAGGAAGTAAGAAGCAGGGAGCTTGGAATCCCAGTATTCTGATTTTTGTTCATGTTACCTCGACCATGTATCAGCACATTTTACAAATGGTACAGCTATTTTCTCACCTTTAAAGACTGTCCTAATCTGTAGGTCTGTAAAGCTGGGAGTGTTCATACCCAGATGTTCCTAAGGGGCTCCAAGAAGACTGTGGTATTTCATGCATACCTTCATTTCAGTTCCATCTTTGATTAAGGTCATGAGGTGAATACTGGTAGGAATATTCTGGTGTGCCTGTCCATCTGTCTATTAAAGCTACCCATGTTACAACTATAAAGCTAACTATGCTATCACTATTGATTTTCTCAAAGGGACAATACAGATATATTATTCCGGAAGAATATTCCCACAAACACTGCTTGCAGTTTGAAAGCCCTTTCTTACACTATACTTTGTGGCTCAGACACAAACACTACCAGGTTCCTTCAGAAACTATTAAACC
Source organism: Forpus xanthops (assembly GCA_032466535.1). Taxonomy (NCBI): domain Eukaryota; kingdom Metazoa; phylum Chordata; class Aves; order Psittaciformes; family Psittacidae; genus Forpus; species Forpus xanthops. The sequence goes on from JASSUY010034058.1 coordinate 113,886, forward strand.
AGCTTACAGTTAGATTCGGCTTCTGCATAAAGCGGAAATATACTATATTGGACTGGCAGCCTAACTCAGTCTCATTTAGCTTCTTTTCTACTTGTGAATTATAATCTTTTTGGTATATGTGACTTGGCTGTGTAATATATGATTACTTTTTTTTTTTTTCAGGGAGAAGTAACAGAGTAAACTTTCTTGGAGGCTTTTTGTATTTGTGAGTCAGCTCTTCTAACTTCAGAAGAATAAAGCAGGCATACATTCTTTCCAATTTATTGTGACACATTACTATTCTAGAGAGAAATGACATATTTTTTGCATAGACCACATTAAATTGCCTTACGGGAGTGGCTATTTCAGTCACTGGCTGATTTCAAATGGTGCAAACTAGAATAGATTCTTTAACATATCAAAAGTTGTTTCTGCCCCTTTAAGGTTAAGTGGTGTTAATCGCTTCAGATCTGTCTGAATACCATGGGCTCTGATGAAATGATCATAATGTCAAATGCTAATACCACTTTCAATGAACAAAGACAGTAATTCTCTACAAGTAGAGATGTGTACACCATTTTCTGTGAAAATTCTCAGTTCCAGCATGGAAGACTCCATCTCCCTCCTTCACTAGCATACCAATGACAGCTAACCCCCCTTCTAGCTCTTCATGTTCCTCATCAGTTTTACTCAGATTCACCTTGTCCTCAGAAGTTAAAAGGGGGGGAAGGAATCTCTTGCAGATAAATCCCAGTTGTGGAGATTCTTTCCAGTTGCAGTGTAAGCCTCTATGCCGAGAAGTGTGACCACATGTACCATGTCAGTGACAAACAACAAATAAGTCACCAGAAGAATGATAGAGAGTTAGTGGTGTTCTCTTTGCTTCATTTCCTTCCATAATCACAAGCTGCGAAAGCAAGCCCAGTCACTGTTTTCTCAATGACTTATGTTCCCAATTTCTGTGTGAGTTGAGTATAGACTCAGACTGTAATTTTCTTATTTATGAGTGAGGTGATTTAGATAAAGTAAAAACAATATACTCTCGGGGATCATTTCAAGGCTTTTGGAAATATCTGTATACTCTCAGAAAGCATCAGGTTTCACAGTGTCACCTAAATACACAGAGTAAATGGAGTCAAATAAGAAACTTAAAAGTTTTGAAGCCTATGGTGAATTCTGATTTTCTGTAAGACACAACTGAAGTTACAACATAATATTTTTGCTTCTGATTTTGGCCCATTCCTCATGTCGTATTTTAAAATACTCTTCCTCCCAAACAGGGACCTTTGTGTCTGATAGGACCCAGTCATGCCATGTGATGTTGGAGTTGGGAGATTATGGACACAGTATTGCCTTAGTCCTTCAGTGTAAGGGCAGAAGTTCTACGAAGTCTTGAGATGCACTCCTGACTGGTACACAGTTTACATGCCCCTGAGGCACTAAGACAGCAAAAAGAAAGCTGTCATGTCTATTCACTTATTGGTCAATTCTCTGAAATGATAAATGCCTGAATTCTCCTAGCATTGCATCTCCTTTCCCACTCACATTCCACCATCACCAGAGAACAGGATGAAACAACTGACAGCTCTCACAGTATAAATAATATCTAGAGCATGAATCTTCTGAGGCTCCCTCTACCTAGGAAATACTTCTCTGCCTTGGGAAAAAGATGCTACTCTGTTGAGAATTAAGAACATATCCACTGACATTACAATACTGCAGGCACAGTGCCTGTGAGTCTGAGGTCAGCTCCAGGAATGAAACTGCTCAAGAGAAATGTCACATGTTTTCCAGAGAGATCTGCTAAAACATACAGAATTACTGAAGCTAGCAGTGATTCACAGGGCTAGAAAACAAGGGAAACTGCTTATGAGGTTCTAGTGGCTGCACTTTACATCGCTTGCAATAGCAAAAATATATTAAAACTCAGAGTTCAATTTCTGCTAAAAAAAAAAAAATGTAAAAAGGGCACAATTTCAAAGCCACCTTCAATTCTCCTGCTTGTAAAGATGGTGAAATCACTGTACTTGCCCAGATACAGAATCTGCTCACTGCCAACACCAATCTTCACGACCTCTACTTTCCCTTCTCTGACATACACCACCTTTGGTAATATTGCTGCTGTTTGGTGTTCTAACTAGCTTTGCTTTTACATCTGTGGGCTCTAGATCTGCTTGAAATTTGCCTGAAAATTCTTTGATCCGTTGAGTCTACTGTGAACAGACACAGCAGCTTCTAAAGCAGTCTGTTATATGGTGACAAAATATTTAAGACTTGACATAAATTAATCTTTCCTTATTAATGCTTGGTTGTCATTCTGACAACTGATTTCCAAACATTATTAGAAATTCTCAGTACTACAAATTCTGTGTTAGTTCTTCTTAGGGAAACAGGTTTCCACAGATACTCTGTGTACCTTCTGTGATATCAGATCTTCACTAGAAAATTATTCATGAATACTTTGTTGTTAGTTAAGAACAAGTTGTTCTTAATTTTTTTTGCTCAGCTTTGATTTATATGGCTGTAAACAGAAACCTAATGCCAACATTTTTCTGTATTTCATTAAACTAAAATTACACAGTATAAGCCTTTCACAATTGTTTACTCCCAATAATGTCAAACTAACCACAAAGTCAATGCATTAGTGAAAGATGGGGAAGTACCTCTAGCACCTTTGGGCTCTGTCAATTCATGTCTGGGTAACCTTTAAACACTGTGTTAAATTCAGTGTTGAAAATACAGTAAATTAGATACAAAATTATTTATACGAACTGAAACCTGTGTGTCTCCTCTAACTTCTGAAATCTTACAGGGTTCTTCTTGATTACAATTAGCAGCTACTTAGAAGTTGTTTCTGTTTCATGTGACAGCTGGGTGCTGGAGAAGTCTTTATGCTTTAGGAAAGTTCCAAGTTTACAGCTACTTGTTCACAGCTACATATCTGCTCCCTCCTAGTCAAATAAGCATTTGAAGAATTCTCATCTGAATAGCACCTCTCCTTTTGCCACAACCTTTCTGTTTTGATGGCTGATTGATTCAGTGCCCTTCAGCGTCATAGTCAAACCAGCACAAATGTGCTGGTTTATGCAAACATACTGCAGCAAAAGGATGTACAGATTCACAAATGAAACATGAGAAGAAGCTGCAAAATTAAGTGCTTGGATTTCATATAAAACACGCAAATAGCCAAGCACTGGCCGGCAGTTTCTCTGTAAGAAATGTAAATTGCTTTGGCAGAGTTTCAGGAGATCTCTTTAAAGTAAAGTTTGTTAGCAGAAGACCTTGAGCAGAAAATAATTTTACTCATCTTTATATGGTAAGGAATGAATAATTTCTTACAGAAGATTTGCTATAATCATAGAATCACAGGCTGGATTGGATTGAAATGACCTTAAAGATCATCATGGGCCCCTTCCACTAGACCAGGTTGCTCAAAGCCCCATCCAACCTGACCTTGAACACTTCCAGGAATGGGGCAGCCACAACTCCTCTGGGTAACTTGTTCCAGGTCTCAACCACTCTCACAGTAAATAGTAACAGTAACAAAGTATTAGGAAAGAAGAGAGACAGATGCCATTCTACTACTCCCCATTTTCACAAAAGCGGGCAGGTCTACTTACTAGAGAAGGCAGTAAGATACAATGAGGTTTTCAGCAGTGAAGCAGAATTGCCTCCCCCCAACTCCCCACTGCCGCAAAGGTAAGTAAGAGGTGTACCTGAAGAGCAGGGTAGAAGAAGATCCATAACAACTGAATCTGCTCCTTTAGTGTAAACATTTATTTCATCTGTGAGAGGATGTCTGACCACTACTGACATCCTCTTTCTGATGGAATCAAAGCCCAATGTATGCAATACTTCAAAACTTAATGTTCCCAGGTGAGGTAGCTTCACTGATACCTGGTCAGACAGCCTTCCAACCAGAGAACAGTTATATGCCCTTGCTGCATAGACAAGAGCAGCTTCATCTGGACTCTCTGCTTCATAACGGAGTTCTCCTTCCTCAGGTCCACACCCTAGAGCTGTCCTGCCTTGCTGGGAGCTGTAGCCATTGTTATTCATTTGTGCAGAGTACCCCAGCTTCTCTTCCAGTTTTAATAAAGTGCTATCCGTAGATGTAGATGAAAGCAGACTTAAACCAAATCTGTGCATTGATTTGCTTGTAGCTAGACTAGATGAACTACTGCTGGTAGATCCAGAGGTCAAGCGACTGGGAGTGAATCTTCGTATGAAGTCTTCTATAGTTTTTACTGGAGATTTTAGTTCAAATCGATCTCTAACCTTTAAAAAGGAAAATAAACCAGTGAACAAAACCCAAAGAAAAGCTGTACAATAATTCTGACATTGATATTCAGCCTTAGCAGCTCCAACTAAAGAGAATTTCTTTGAGAGAAGAAAGTAACGGTACTTGTATTTTGAGAAAGGAAAGTAAATTAACAAAACCTACTCAAAAGCGAAAAAAAACCCAAACTTACTGGAACTCTGGAATTCTACCTATGTGAAAGCACATTATGTCTGTATTAAAAACCATTTTTTCTTCTTTCTTCTCTTCAGATATGACTAATGGATAAACTATCAATGTTACACTGTCATCAGTGGTGCATACTAAAAGCTACCGTGAGTAGGAAACACAGGTATTTTGCATCTTCAGTGAAAGTAGCAAAATAAAAGTTAATGCAATCGAGAAGTGTGGTATAAGAAAAGTTTTATGGGAATATGTCAATATCAGCAACATCCTCAATAGGAACATGTTGAAGTAAATTATTTTCACTGTCTTTTCTTTCAGCATCAAAGCATTTTGCTTCAGTTTTACCACTCATCTCAGTTTACATAAATAATTTTTACAGATACGATGTTATTAATAGCAATAACATATTCATAGTAATATATATTAAATTATTGCACAGTGTAGCATTCCTGAAACAGCAGAACTGAGCATTCTCCAAATGTTTCCCTGGCACAAACCCATGTAATTTTGCAGACTAGCTCACTTTTTATTCTAATCTGCAACAGCCACAAATCACAGAATTATCTCCAGAATGGAAATTCCAGCTGCTGGCTAGCTTTAATACTACATTTCATTATATTTTTGTCTTACAGATCATGTTGGGATTGCATTTTTGAAATTCTCATTCATCAGTGGCACTGGTTTAGGCTGATTTAAGCCATAATGGTCATTATTTCTCATAATGAGCTTAAGATGAATCTTTTACATAATTTGAAAGTTTTAAGCGATGTTTTTCAAGTATATTCTTGTCTTATTTTTTTTCAAAGTATCTCATCCTTTTCTTAATTCAATCCATGCATACAGAATGTTCACGTACAGCTGGGAAGTCTTTCACATTTACAAATTAGTTTACACACATATTTACACACATACTTACATTGATTAAATAAATAAGTTACAGCATAAGAAAATGGGAAAGTTTCAGAAGTATCCTGAAATTGAGAATGAAAGCATATCTTACCTTGAAGGTAAGTGAGATACTCCATTTAACGAATTCTTAACTAAACCTACTTAATCACATTGTTGTTCTAGGAGTTGTCTCACAACTAGCCATAGTTGTTTCTCACGAGAACAAGAGGTTTTAATTTCTCCAAATTACAAGATTTATTAGTATCAATGCAAAAGAGGCTTAAACTCCCTTTTGGTTTTGTTTTTGTTTTTTTTTTAACTCACCTTCTGTCGGGGCTGATTAGGTGCAGTAACCACTACTGTATTACATATAGTCAAAGCGATGAAGAAGTCAAAAATGTCACATAGTTCTGGACTCAGATGGGATAATGGCTGCTCATGGCTTCTCATGACCTCCAGATGCTTTGCACATTCATTCACCTTTTCTAACAATCTCGGGTCAGGTGTAATGTCCTTCTCCTAGTAATAAGTAAGAGTGATTAATACCTGTGATTCCACAAATTTCCAAAGCAGCACTAAGCAATCAAAGCAGCATCAATATCAAGAGTGTTATGGTGGCCTTACACCACAGGGTGGAGCTGGAAAAGACTGTAAGACATCAATTCTAGACAATAAACAGTTAACAATGAGACTATTGATAGAAATGGAAATGTGAGTAACTATGTTACCAACTTTTTCACTACAGATAATTATAGCAGCAATATTCATCTACTTTGGGGGTAGTAGATGGGAGAAGAGTTACATACTAATATACCTCCCTCTTTCCTGTCTAATTCAAGACATTTATTATCTGTTATTAAAGAGACCATAAGAGCAAAAAAATTAAGACAGCAATGATATTCAAAGCTTGGCCTTAAATCACCATAATAAAATGAAACCATTTTGGACTGTTTGTTAAAGAACAACTACCATCTACACATTTGAAGATAATTCATGTGTTTTTTACACTGAAACACAGAGCACATTCCACTCTATTTCATGAGTACTTTTCACTTACTAAATCTATTTCTTGTCAGAGCAAACTCCAGTATTTCTTAACATATAAGGAGGCAAGGAAAAAAAAGATTAAAAGAAAAAACAGTGCAAGGCTTTTTCTTCAGCAGAATTTTATCTGCTGATGCTCAGCAGCTGATGAATCTGAGCAACCACAGAACCCTGTGTGTTAAAACTGAAGCTTGGTATTGTGCCAAAAGAGCTTATTCTTGATTGAACTGAAGCAGTTCCACCACTACAAACAGCATCATTCTGTGTCTATATTTGTAATTTGTTTTAAGGATGAATTTGTGTCAACAGTGAAACGATGCAAAATCCCTAGACAGACACACCATGGCTTCTCTAGATTTATGATCATTCAGCCCATGCAAAACTTCCACAGAATAACAAGAGCACAAAAGAAATTTAATAATGCAAACTTGTAATGACAAATTCATCAGCATTTTGAAATGTAAAGGTTTTTACTTTTTAAAATGCAACACATGCAATCCACTGATACCCTTGAATACTAAAAATTATGCTATGGTCAACAGTGTCTAAGAATTAGAACACATAGTGTCCAGCCCAGCATTTCTTAGTTTTAAAACCTCCTGACAAAAGAGAAAACGCATGTGCAGGTCAATTAGAATCCCTGACCTCAAACCTTATGCTACTCTCAGCTTCTGCAGATAAAGGGAAGGCATACATCTTCTTTTCAAAATCAAGGTATAATTCAAACAAAGGTTTCAGATTGTCTTTAGCTCATTCTCACAAAGGAGACATTTTGGCCAGATCTTCACTGTTTTTGTAGAAACATCTGTGACTACAGAATAAAAAATGCTAAGATGAAGCCTGCAAGAGGTACACAATGTGCTACAGATGTCTTTACCTTCCCGTTTTCAGGACATAGTCTACCAAAAGATACAGGATACTGTGCTTTACCACTGACTTACCATTGGACTGCTGAATGCAGTGTGCTTTGAAAGGATGCTTGCTCTTTTTGCTTCAGCTCTGCTACCCGTGCGCCGGTGGGTTTTAGTGCTCTGGCTTCTGTGTATTACTTTAATGCTCTGATGGCTGCAGATACTATCACGCTGGGATAGAGTTCCTCCTTTTGGGGCTGCCTCGTCTTCCTCAGAATCAGGCTCTTGGTACATTGCTAAGCGTTTGGCTACCAGTAAAAATATAGAAGGAGGAAGTTGTATGTGTTAAATGTGGTTGAGAAAGAGGAAGAAGGGCATGGTGACTTTGTTCAAATGACCTGTTTTTAATATTATACTATGCTTTCACAGTAATAATGAATGATTTCATTATCAAGAGATAACAAAGTCTCTTAAATGAATGGTAGTATCCAACAGAGGATGCAGATAACATAATTAGAAACGTAAAGCAATACACTGTTTCCCTCCTCATCACACTCTGAAAGGGAGTTAGACTGCAATAACTCACTGCATTCCTGACTATTCCACAGCTCAGCCTGATGAAATTTACTAAATAATTTGGTCTTCACTTGCAGCTGGAGAAGGAAATAAACAATTCAGAAAACTTTCATGTCCTTTCCAACATAATATGTAAATTTCACAGAAAGTATTCACCAGCAAAAATGTCGCATCTGCCCAGTTCCAGTTAACTGACATCTGAAATATCCTCAGAACAACACACCTCCAGAGAATTATTGTCCTTATTTTATGTACAGAGATAAGGCAGACAGCATAAAAGCCTCACTCAAGGTCAGGGCCATCTGCTGCAGAGTGGAGACATGAACCCAAATTCTTGACTCCTAGCCTAGTGTTAAAACCACTCTGGAGTCTACACTCTCCTCTCTGGACAGCATGATAGGTAGGACAATGAAGCATGCAGTATGAAAACCAGGGAACCTTTGTCTGCTGCAACACTTGTTTCTATACTTATTTGCTGCAGTGAGCAATACCTAGTTTACACGGAATGAAAGAATGTTTTCCAAGTGATATATATGAGGTGAATGATACCCCAGTCAAGAATTCAATTACAACAATTAATGATAGAAACCAATCCTGGCAGTTTGATGTATAGAAGTTAAACAGGAAACAGAAAGAAGAGGTGTGAAACTGCCATGGAAAACAGCCCCTCTAATGACAGGCTCTGCTTAGGTCTAACTGATGTAGGACATATTTTTCCCATTCCTAAAGACCATGAGCATTTAATGATCTGGGTTGTTCATTAGGCAGACATGCCACCCTAACAGGTACCTATTTATTTCTTAATTAGGTATTCATTGCTTTTCATTATACCCTCAAAATAATCCACACTATCCATTTATACAGCACAAGTTACATACTTGTGGCTCAGCCTTGTTTTGGTTCTCTGGTGGAACAAATTAAGATTATCCCAATGTCAAATGACAAATCACTATAAGTTAATTATGTGAGGTAATTACTCAGGCATTTAATGAACACCAACAAAAAAAAAAAACCCTTCCAAAATACTTCCTGAAAGAAAATCTTGCATTACCTATAGTGAGTTTGGCATGGGATCACTTCTAATGTAGCTAGCTCTATGATCAAAGAAAAATACATCCTTGCCATCCACTGCAATTTTCAAACATGTTTTAGCTGTCAGAAAGCAGCTGGAGTTGAAATCAGACCACACACAGTACATGGTGATAGCTCTATTAGTATAGTATCATATATCAGAGGTTTTTTTCAACTCCATTTGGAACATGTATAGGCTCTGTCTGAAATGCTGGATCTGGGAGAGCTTCCCAGTCCTGCTGTGAATGCAACCAAAAACACGAATGGTTGGTACTCTAATTGCATTCTAGGTGCGCAACATCCTACACTGCACTCTGGCTCCTGCTGGAAGAAGATTCAGGCCATGGAGGCAGAAAGGGACACTGTGCACGTGGAGACATAAAGAGAATGCAGGGCACACTGCAGATCACTTCTGTCCCAAAGCTCAAAACCAGCCCTGCAGCCTCAGCCCTAAGGCTGATGTAGACTAACTGTCGATGACTGAGGACTGCCCTCATTAGCATTCTTTGGTGTGACTCAGGTTTTGTGGTGGGAAAGAGGTTGAGCAATGGCACATTCAGCACTGTGAGAGCAGCTGCTCCTTCAGCCACAGAGCCGCAAACAGAAAAACAAAGCGTTGCTGTCTCCTCCTTTCAGTGCCTACCTTGTCCTTTATTCATGACAGAACCTACAGGACAGCTCAAAAGTTAGGGAGGTCACTGGTGTCCTTGGCCCTTCTGTTGCATGGTAATGAGTTGCAAGGAAAGAAAGGTCACTTTACCTGCACAGCCTGCTTCCTGTAACTTGTTGCACATGCGCTGGGACAGAGCAGTTCTAACCTGCCTCATCACTCTTGCCCACTAATTCCCACTTGCTTCTGCTCTGTAAGCTGCTACGCATCTTTCCAGTTGGAAGTACAGATCCCTATACTGTGAATTTAATTCAAGTCATGATAGATGTGTCCATATCAGGAGTCTACACTGAGGGCCCAAAGTGATCTGCAGCATGGTAAAGGCACTGATTAAGGTCCTTGAGGAGGACATGATCCAGGCTGCTGTTCCCCCCCAGCACCACAGTGTGACAGTTAGCAGCTCAGACTCTCCCAGGAAAGCCATACGAAAAGCTTGAATTTGCCATAGGGATAATCTTCCTCACTGTGGATGCTGGACATCTTAATGGTAGACTGACAGAATGTTGCACTTGTCACAACAGGTAGTATTCCTTGACATGGAAAGGACAGGGTACAATTATTTTCAGCTTTCCAACTCGCTCATGAGCACAGGTTTCTTTTTTTTTTTTTCAAAAGACACATTTTCCTTAGTAATTATACCTAATTTAAGCTTCTGCTCTGAAAATGCAACTTGAAATACATGAATCCAAAGACCCTGAACTGATTATCATTTTATTACATGTATATAAACTCTATGGCTAAGCAGAGTACATCTAATGCACAACAGTTATGCTTGCATACCATAGTTCTGTATTCTTCATTGCTCTTTCTTCTTTCTTACACTACTTTTAAAAATATTTTGATTACTCAACATAGCAAAACCTGTTTCCTAATGCAACAGTTAGTTTACGTATTAGCATTATTCCAATTCCCTTCTAGCCTATGTAATACTAGCTATCTCTTGCTCTCTTAACAGGTTTTCATTGCAACACATTTGTTTAATTGTTCCTGCCACTAAGAAAAACGAGAAATAGGGAAAGCAGATAAAAGACTAGAATCTCATTTAACCAAGTCAAATAAAACTCTTTCGATACAAATAGTGTTATTTCAGTTTATGCCAAGGTAAGCTTAACAATAAAAAACAGGCCTTAGCACCTTTCAACATTTTCTCCAGCACAGCCTTACACATTATGCAGCAAGAATTAAGAAGTATGAAGAAATAATGAAACCTGGTTCAATCGTTACTTTATGGCTAAGGTTCATAATGCTTCAGCTGTGCAAAGCGTGCTTCATTGGGAACATGGTGTTCTCTCCACCCACTCAGCCTTCTCCCATCCAGAACCTTTTCCTGTGAACATTATAACCTGAAAGACTTGTTGTGGGATGCTTTTCAGCTTCAGAAATGAAAATTGATGGTTTTGATCTTTTGTCTGATAGACAGTTTTTTATTAAGGGCAAAGACACAAACAACTTTGAGAAACACAGCAATGCAATTCATGAAAGTCAAACTTCATTATTCTCTACTTCATTTTATATTTACAACACAAAGAAGAAAAAATTATTAACACTTATTCCATGAACTCACTTCTATCTCTCCGAAGACAACAGTAAACTATAAATAAAACTCCTGTAGTACCTGCTAAGTATTTGAATATACATTATTTTAAAAGCTCTTTTATTTTCATTATCTTGTTTTTGCGTTTTCTTTGCCTCCCATGTTCTATGATGAGGCATCCATTTTGCAGACTGATGAAGACACTGCTGCCATGTGCTGCCACACATATAGGTGTTCCACCAACTAGAAAAGTGGGATCACAAAACTCTGACAAACTTCCTTTCAAGCAGAATAAAGCTGCAAACTCCCTAAACCAGCAGCCAGTGTGCAGGACCTTGACTTCACCATGAAATGATTTTATTTTCCCCAAACCACTGAATAAGGTTGTTACTGAACTAATGTAAATCTAGATGCGCAGGACCCACTTATACCACCTTATTTCCTTATTATTTTACGAGCACAAGCTTATTTCACTTTAAAGTGCACTCTAGCATCTACATAAAGAATGAGTCAAGCAGCTAGCATGCTATAAATTTGTACACGTGTGCTAACATAATTTTAGCTTTATTTATTTTGCAAGAACTTCTCCATAAAGACAAGTCTTGAGATTAGAAAAACCCCAAGGCTTTCCTTCCTCTCCCCACCTGGCATCCTCAAGGGCCTACAATAAATAATTTTAAGTTATTCATTAAGAACTTTTTACTCAGAAATGGATGCCATTTTCCTACAGTTCTGGAGATTTTCCAGAGCAATTGTAAATATAGGTGTATGTTTAGAAAAAGTATTATTGTCTCTAAATATGAGTTTGCCTTTTCTAGGACTTAAAATGGGTCTCTCCCAATGTACTGAGTTTTACATCCTCTGGCACTGGTTCTTTCCTTAAACTTATCAATAAAGTTTTTTCAAAAAGCAGTAACAAATGTAAAGAGAAACCACAAACAAGCTGCAGAGTGGCTGAAGCACCCAGTTCTGCTAAAGGTTTTAATCCTTCTGGGGAAGGTCTAAGCGGACTATCCTGGTTTCTGAAGATGGTCAAGTTGTAGAGGTGGCAGATGAGAAGACCTTTGGGAATCAACAGCCACATTTACAGAAAAGGTTTCATTAATTTATTTTTTAAATAAACCCAATTCTCCAACGTGGCTGGAATGTGCAGTCTATGTTCTCTTGAATACATACAAAAAGAGTAAGAAAGTTCCACTGCAAAACAGCCCCTCAAACTAAAGAGATTTTTTTTACTATAATGCAATTTTTGAAGACAAGTAGTTGCTAGCCAATGCTCTGCAAGAAAAAAAAAAAAAAAGGCAGAAACAAACTCCTTCTTTCCTTCTTTCCCAGATGAAATGGTGAAGAAACTTTGCTGGGGAAGAGAAAATCACTGAGGTTTTCATCATCTGCCTTCACCCCCCAAAATTTGTCTTATTCTTACGTTTTCTGGAGTTTTCTCAGTCATTGGAAGGAAAGAATACAAAGAATCCAAAATTCAGATCTTTCAGATTTACGCGGCTGCATTCATGGAGATTCAGCTCGTGTTTTTTCAAAAGTTCCATACAATGGGTGGCTAAAACTAGAAAAACAGATATCACACCCCATAGGCAAGAGTGCAATTAATTCAGCATTTGGAAAGCAACTAGGACAGATGTCATGCCAAGAGCATCTGGTTGTCTCTAAATCATATAATGACTTTCAGAAGCACAGTCAGCTTTCGGGCACTTCCTATCTCTTGTTCTAGCAGACAGGCTCAGGACATGACCAGTTCCAAGAATTGTCAGAAGCTGGCTACTAGCCAAGGAAGAGCTATGGTATGGCAACTTAATTGTACATTGTCCTGGGTTTGACATGTATAGAGATTAACAATTTTTTTTTTCTTTTTGGGTGCTAACATTCTTTTTGGCTAGGAGGTATTACTGATTGGAAGAATAATTCTGGGATTTAACCAGTGTACAGTGCCAATGGTTATTCCATAAATGTCCAGGACATTTGTGAATGGGATAAGCCATTTCTACTTGTAGTGTTCCATGATATACCCTGCTCCTGCATTAACACTTCGTGAATCGAGAAGAATCTTTGAAGAAGACAACAAAACAGACGTAAGAACACGGGCCATGCAGACATGAGGTATCTCTTTATCTATAGTTAGAATTCTAAACCATAGAGAAATAGGCACATATTTGACAAAAAATGTATATGCCTAAAACAGTTCTGATGAATTACATACCACAAATGCTTAATTTTCTTCAGTAACTGTAAAGTCACAAGATAACTATCTTCCATGTAAATATCCACAATTACTTAACAAGAATCCCATCCCTATCAACTTAGTCCCCACAGGACCTAAAAGGGCAGTGCAAATTCCTGTAGCTTGATCCCAGCTAGTGTATAATTCATTGACAAAATATTACAGATGACCTCAACAATGACTATTGGAGAAACCTTACGTCACAGAACTGTAGCTCAGTACGCTTACACTTTTCCTCACAGGCTTCACAAGTATTTCTGGATTCCTCTCTGGTGCTAAGCTCTCTCACACAGCAGTACCCATGAGCAATACCTTGCAGTCCCTCCAGTTGGCAAAATGCTTCTGTCCCATGCTAGTGCAATTTATTGGCCTCTATTACTCATGTTTTTGTCACCTCTCGTCTAGACTAAAACAATGCAATACTCCTGGGCACAGTGCCATTAGCCTCATAAGACACTTAAAGTTAACAGAGGATTCTGGGGAAAAACGTTTCCTCCAGCAAATTCATGAAAACTGCCCCTTGTTCCCTCTATTATCTGAAAAAAAAAGTACTAAGCCTTGTTTAGGGTTTCAGTTTTTATTTTACAAGCATTTAATTGCTTCAACCCTGCATAAGGTTCACATAAACCCCTGTGATGAAAATCATGATTAGCATGTCCATGTCTGATGCAAAACAGAACTCTCTCTTGTAATCATAAAGCTCACTTTTCACAAGGGGAATTCACATGGCTTTATGAAATGAATATCCAAAGAAAATAAGGATGTTCCCGCCACTCAAGAAAAAGACATGCCGTCTCAAATATGCCAAACAGCATTGTGTATGCCTTTTAAGTAGCCCCCAATCTGAAACATACTGTGCTCTGCAAAGGGAGAGGAAGAAGGGGAAAGACCAAGCTACACATAAGCAAAAGGTCACACACATTGCTTAATGAACTAGTGGAAGGAACTCAGATATGTTGATGACAAATACAGTACAATGCCTGTAGCATTGAAAAGGATGAGACAACTACTCATACATGTGAACAAATTTTAGGGAGAAAAGCTTATAATGCAGCACAGAGAAAATCTGTGAAGGTTATGCACAATCTATTGACAGATATGCAGGAGTCCTACATTATGCAGAAAACAATGGTTCAACAGAAAATTAAAGCTCCAAAGTGGGGAAATTTCAGACCTCTATCTGCCACTGCAGGTGTAACCTACCCCCTCTGTGTGTGTGCATGGCTGAGCCCCAGAATACAGGAATTCTATAGGTACACCGCAAATAAAAAACAGGCTAGGGACAATGTGGGCGCTCTCCAGAAGCTATCGGAAGAACTGGCTATCCTGGATTTGGAGAACACTGAAGTTCTTAACAACTTCTTTGCCTCAGTCTTCACCGGAAAATGCTCCAACCATACCATCCAGGTCTTGGAAGGCAGATGCAGGGACTGTGAGAATGAAGACCCTGGGCCCACTGTAGGAGGATATAGCCTTAGAGGGCAGGGGGGCCCAAGACTGCTGGTTGATATTCAAGGATCACCTGCTGCAAGCTCAGGAGC
>JASSUY010034061.1:11813-40252 GCA_032466535.1 Forpus xanthops
GCCCCAGCCCAGCTCTCTCAGCCTGGCTCCAGAGCAGAGCTGCTCCAGCCCTCGCAGCATCTCCATGGCCTCCTCTGTCCTCGCTCCAACAGCTCCACATCCCTCTTGTGCTGTTACCCCAGAACTGGATCAGGACTGCAGGGGGGGGTCTCCCCATAGCACAGAAGAAGGGGAGAATCCCCTCCCTCAACTGCTGCTCATGCTCTGGGGGTGCAGCCCAGCACACAACTGCCATAAGCTTTCATCCTCCGTTCGGACTAGGGACCCAGCTGAAATACAAGGGAGAGTGAAGAGCTGCCATAAGGTCTTTTTTACTGAGCATGGCAGAGCAGAGGCAGGGCATAAAGCCACTCAGAAGGTAACAGACTCCTTCCTCCTTGCTCTCCTGGAGCTGTGGAGCCTGAGCCAGCTGTCAGCAACTGTCTCTGCCTAATTGCCTTGGCAGCAGTATTTAATCTCCCCGTTGCTTGGCCCGAGGTGTGTGTTGACATGTTAGAGTTGGCAGGTTGCAGCTGCTTTCTGTGCTGTGCTAACACACTTCTCATGCCACACAAATGTCACAGGAGGGGAGGACTCATTCCTGAGCTTCTGGAAAGGCTCTAACACTCAGGGACATTCCCTGGGCTGAGGGGAGGATGCGTATTGATCTCTTGTGCTGGCCCATAATCACGTATGCACACGTTCGCATACATACATACACATGTACATATATTCTGTATATAGAAGTACATATATTCTATATATATACCCCTCATCCTTCACTTGAGATCACTTGGCCTGAAGCTGTTTTTCAGAATTTCATGATATTTTTTGATCATCAGGTGAGAATAAATTGGGTTCTAAACTCAGCCACGGAATATTTAGCAGCGAACAATATTCACTGTGTTTTATCATAGTGAGGGCAGGCGGTGAAAATAAGTCTATCAGGAGACTTGCCCCTCCAGACAACTTGTTAATAGCCAGATCACGGTTAGGTTTAAACTCTAGTCCAAGCAAATAAACTTGACCCTTGCAGGACTAACTCCGGGAACTGAGACACTGTCCTCTGAAATAGTATTGCAGTGAAGATAGTGCTCACAAAGCCATGAATCCTTGTTTACAGAGGTGTTGAAGTTGGCTGAGGAAAATACTTTGAAGTGAAACTTGCTTGGTTTTGTCAATCTTCTGCCCCTTGATAATCACAGTAAGTAAGCACAACTCTTCCTTCATGTGTGGTAAGCATTTAGGTAGGATTACTTCTGCAAGTTCCTCACTGATTCACAAAGCAGGATAACGCTGCTGACATCCTACAGAAGTAGGAATTGAGGCTCGGGGGGTTGAGTGGTTAGGTCATTAATATATTGTGCAATCCTGGACTAAGCAGGAACCTAGAGCTAGTGTTCAGCCTTGAGAGCATCAGTACAGAATGAAAATGGTTCCTGTTTTAATGTGGCATTGCTGTTCTAAACGAATATGTTGTATCTGACATGGAATATGTACTGGATGAGGGACTTCTCCCAAGGAAGTTACCCTGAGTAAGTCCTGCACAAAAAAGACCCGATCACTTTTTAAGGCTAATCAGAACTGTAATTCTACTTCCTTAGGTTGATTTGGAAGGGCCAGCCAATAACAATTTTGTGCTTAGTAAAATCACAGCAGTGTCATTAAAGATACCATAAAGGAGGAAAGAAAACCAATAATGCTAAAATCATTTTTGCTTGCTTGTTTTCAAAGGATAACAACTGCATAATGACAAGATTGTTTCTTCACTGAGATTACCATTATTCCAATGTTTAAATTGTATGCAATAAATGAATGTTTAAGATAAATGTAAGTTATAAGCCCATTTCCCCCTTGATTCCTTTCATTCAAGTAAGCAGGAATGAAAAACAAGATCAAAAAGTCACTGAAAGACAGTCTTTAAGGTATTTACAATGATCTGGTGACAATGGATGGCTCCTAAACTGCATTACCCTACTTTAAACTGGAGCTCATGATGTTTGCCTTTGTGCTAGTGGCTTTTTTAAAGATGACCTAATGCCGTGTTGGTGGAAAGTGATCCATGGTCGGTGGAGATGCGATTAAATAAGCTGCTCACTGTTGTTACAGATGGCACAAGTCTTCATCCTTTTGACAGACATAAACTTAATCATCTTCACATACTGACAGATTTAAACTCATGCAACATGGTGCCTTGTCTGACTGGGTCTACACTATTTATATGTGTGTTATCATTTCCAGTAACATAAACAATATCCAGTTTCAGAAGCTCACTCTTAATTTACAGGTGATGCTTTCCATTGGCATTTCTTCATCATTACTGAATACTTTAGTCACAGGCTTTGCAGTACTTTAACTCAATCTCAGTTTTCATTTGGGGAAGGTTCTCAGGTTCTCAGAAATACAACTTACAAAATGAATATTGCTATACATGACTAGACACTGTATTGACATTTTTAAGCAGGGATTGTGATACGGAATGAAAATTTGGGAAGGAAATCTGCAGATATCATCTACAAATGGCTGCAATGTTGGTTTCCTGAGTCTGCAAACAGCCTGGTTCTTAAAGATGGGGATTTCCCCTTTCATCTCAGTAAGATTTCAACATCTTAACATTTTAACTCATAATAGAGTATCAGCTATAGTTATTTTGGTTTGGTCATTACAATAGATGGAACTTAGCAGATGAACAGATGAAATCTGATTTTGCAGTTGATTTCTATTTATTGGGAAGTTTAGATTGGATATGAGGAAGAAATTCTTTACTGTGAAGGTGGTGAGTCACTGGAATGGGTTGCCCAGGGAAGCTGTGAATGCTCCATCCCTGGTGGTTCTCAAGGCTGGGTTGGACAGAGCCTTGAGTGACATGGTTTAGTGGGAAGTGTCCCTGCCCATGGCAGGGGGGTTGGAACTGGATGATCTTGAGGTCCTTTCCAACCCTGACTATTCTATGATTCTATGATTCCACTGTTTATCTACTGTCATTGAGCTGAACTGATTTCTCCTTAAGAAAATAACAAAAGGTAATAAAGTGAATGGAAATAAGCACCATTGCCCTAATTCTTCTCCAGCTGCACCTGTGTCTCTAACCTTAGCACACAATGCTACCACTGTAATCCAGTGGCTGGATTCATATTTGGATGTGGACTCAAAAGTGAAAATGGTAATCCAGTGGGACACAAAATCCCATGAATCAGCACCGGTATCTTAAATGATGGCACAAGACCAGAGCAATGTGAAATCAGCACCTGAGTATTTTAGCTTGACAGATTTTGTTGAGATTTCATCTTTGAGATGGAAATATGAAGTGTTTATGCAAGGCTGATGACTGTTGCATGTTTATGCAAGCCTTAAGACTTTCTTTTGGATATTAAACAGCCACGTGCCTTTTTACACTGCATGTCCTTGACTTGCTGGCAAAAATGCCTTTTCTTGCTAGAGCAAGAGCTAATGCTCAAACTAGTGCCTAGGCTGATGGTATATGCAGGTTCACAGGTGGAACGTTTGGCTCACAATTGTGTTTAACTCATCACAAAACACTTTGAGATATTAGTAAATGGAAAAATAGGAAACTTCTACTTTTCACACGAAACCATGACAGAATGTGGGGATCTAAACATCAGTTCCCAAAAAGGGGACATCAACCATAATTCAAGTCAGCAGAATGAGCACAAACTGTACAGTTTGAATTTAATGTATGACTGGAGTACATACAGTCCTACCTTTTGTTATGGTTCCAATACTGGTTTGGGTTTGGTAGATCTTCATGCAGGGACTAAATACTGCATATATGACAATGAAGAAATGTTAAGGCTTGTTAGAATGCAAGAATATCACCCTGCTCAATGCTCCAGACAGACATCACCTTGCGATATGAACATTGCAATGATTAAAGATTGCACAAGAAAAACTGAATAAAAACCTCCAACACTTTAAGTAGACCATGAATTTAAACCTCCTGCCCCATTGCATCATGCAGATATTTTCATATGGATCCAATAAAACTGTGCAATGCTCCAGATTTGTGGGTGAAATCAGCTCTTTCTCATAAAGAAAGTGGTTATGTATAATTTTCAGTTTACAGTTGGAAGAGCCATGGAAACTGTGAGTAATAGACAATGCAACAAGTAGGCATGCAACTTATTCCAATAGTTGGTAATAATTACTGTTGTTTCAATTGTATCAATATGATGTGTACATAATACACACATATATAGAGAAATATTAACCAAAGTCTTTATAGTCTAATCACAAGCTTTCTTGTGAGGATGAAAGTTAAGGCAACTGCTCACATTAAAGGGGGCTAATAGTACCAGAAGTGAAAGACAGCTATGTGTAATGCATCACACATGTATCCCCCCAAAGGGTTGGAGAATTTGGTCTAACCATGCTAAACCAAAATGGAGCACATTAAAACCTAGGCATGTCCAGTCCAAACCTGCAGTTTTTATTAAGCTGTGCTGCAAAAAACTGGGATTTAGATAATCCTGAACTGCTTTTTTGTACTTCCCTCCCTTCCCTTATTGCAGCAATCTCTGTGTTTCTGGCTTCACCCAGTAGCTGCTCATAACACCAGTTTGTTAAGATCAGAAGTTGCTTGTGCTCCAGAATGTCTACACACATCCTCTCTGTCCTGTTTGGAGGGTGACTGAAAACTTGACCCTGAACCTGGAGCACATGGAAATGGGGCTGTTTGACACTTCATAGAATGAGAGAAAACAGGGCTGAGGCGTTATCCCTCCTCTATTTTACTTGTGTGCCTCCCCAGATTGACTCTATTTTTGTAGGTCTGCTGGAGGAGGCATGTTTTGAGAATGGTTGAAAATGTTCTGAAAACATATTTCCCAAAGAATCCCTTTGCAAGGATATGCCATTTTGGCTGACTTGATCAATTCCTCAGTCAGATTTATCCTGCAGAAATAGCTAGAGGGTTGGCTTACTGATAAAGTTTCCTGTTTTCTTTCACTGTCTCTAAGGAGATTATCTCGTGGCCCTGCTTTTTTATTTACAATTACACTGGTCCTGTTCCCTTCTAAAATACTTCTGTTACAAATATGGCAACTGTTGATACACAAAACCAGTATTAGCATGCCATCTATCACATTCTGTTTGACAGCAAGAAGTGTTTAAGCCATAAACCCAAGCAGGTTGTCATGAACCAGCAAATCTTTTCTGATTACTTATATTCAGAAAAGCAGATTTCATCTAACAAAAGAAAGAATTCTTACCTTTGATTTATGCACAGTCCTATCACAGTCCCATAAAATCCTCCTCAGCACACAACAGTTCACCCATGGAGCAAATGAACATACCCTGATCCATTTGCAAGGACTCAGAGCTGGCTCAGGCTTGGGTCTCACCAAGAACCAAGAGTTCTAGCTGGATCATATGCTTTCTGTGAAACCAGAGATGGAAATGAGTCTGTCAAGTCCTAACTAGCATTTTATGACAAACTTGATTCGGCAAGAATATATTGTTCAGTATGTCATCAGGCTTGCTCAGGCTTGTATATTGTGTGTATGTATCTTGACCAACTGATACATTTTCATAGCATGCTGCATTCAAGAGCTCCTAATGAAAGCACATACAAATTAAAGATGGTTCACCATGTCATTTTTAGAAGCCGCTGCTTAAAAAGGATTATGTCAAGAAAATCAAAGCTATAACCTATGACAGCTCTACTTTCATATCGGCTGTCAGCAGTATATAAACCATTAATTTCTGCAGCTGAATGTAGTCAATTAACTGAATGAAAGCTCTTTATTGAGCTTTAAGCCCAGATCACACATGGAAGGTAAAGTGTTACTCTTTTCAGCCTTGTTATGGATTTAAAGGGCTTCTACAAATGTTGTTCCCCTGGCATCAGAAAATGTAAAAGCTGATCTGAGTGCTTTTTGCAGGCTGTGTGGTGGCTCTCACCTCCCCCAGAATGAAAGCCCAAACCAACCTTTCATATTGACCACTGAGAAAAGGGCAGGGACTGATAGGAAAGCTTGGTTTGACTTCCCTCACTGAAAGAAGCGGTGCAGCACTCAGCTGCCCAGTGTTACACCTCAATCATTCTCTGACACTGCCATTCTCTAATACTGCCATGAAAGATGACTGATATAAGAAAAGCTTACAGGGAGCTTCAGGCGATAGGAATACCCTCAATATTATTCAAAAACATCTTCCTCCCACCCAGCTGAGTATAAGTTGCCAATGAAGATAGGGACCCTACCACAGCCTGCAGGAGATTCACAACCTGAACCTTAACAGAGATGTCCTCCCTCATCCCCCTTCCGCTGCCTACTCTGCAAGCTCTCCAAACTATCGCTTCCATTTCTATTTGTATCCTGCTTGGTTTGTATTAAACCCCACAAAAGTACTATTAAGCCATCTGCAGGGTAAATTATGTTCTGTATAAGGGGGAAACAGCCTGCAGACATACCTGTGAATATGATTTACAACATCGGAACCAGAGGCTCTTTGACTGGCTTTGAGCAGGTGGCCTTTCTGATGAGCCCCCCATGGCACTGCCCATGGGACAATCCAAGCACATCCAGTCACTGACAGCTTGCTTTACTGATAAAATAACCACGCCATAGTATAACTTACATCAGCTTAGATCAGCTTTTTCCTAGGCTAGGTCACTTTCCAAGCTTTCCCTGGAATTGTCAAATGCTTGATGGAGAATACTAACCAGATATTTCTCCACCATGTGCCAGCTGGTTACTGGACTCCTTAATCCAGGGTATCCAAGCCTGACATTGTCAGGTCTATGTTTTAAAGATGGAAAAAAGCGTGAATGTAAATGCTGAGGCAGATATAGATGTAGAAGGCAGCTTACTGAAAACCAAGCCAGTGAGGATTAAATCTTCCATTCATAGGCCAAATAGACTTTTCTGGCCAACTACCAGCCCTTCTACCTTTCTCTTTTCCAGAATCCCCTTAAAACGAAACCTATATGCATTAGCATCTACTTATTAATCTTTGAATCTATAATTAAAGAGTTTTGACATGAAGGGGTAGAAACTGTTTTCTTAACTCCTACATATACAGCACGTTCCTGACACATCTTTTGGGCTGTGTAAAAGGAAAAAGGTTCACTCCCAGGTAATTAGCAGCTTGATCCTAAATAGATGAATCATGAAGAACAAATTCAAGCTGTAAGCATTGTATTTTAGGATACAATCAGATTTTGTAGGAAATGCCAACTCTATAAAGGAGGAGCATGTCTGCCATTGTCATCCTGTGTCTGTCAATATGATTGTTAGACAAACTTATCTCTTTAAAGATTAAATAGTTTCCAAAACATTCCAAGCCACTGTGGTAACATAAGCCCTGATCATTAAAAAATATTAATTGAATTGGCCATGGGCTTGCATATTGACAACACATTTCAATATAATGTCACCCATGTTCAAACCAAGATAATCAAATTCTTGTTAATCTCAAACTACTGAAGTATTATTTTAATCTGATTAACTCACCCTAGTGGGAGAAGTTTAAAGTGACTTCAACCAAACACAAGGTTTGGGTCAGCAGAGCCAATACTTATAGAATCTCAAACTGGTTTGGGTTGGAAGGGACCTAAAAGCTCATTCAGTTCCAACCCCTGCCACAGGCAGGGACACCTTCCACTAGAGCAGCTTGCTCCAAGCCCCTGTGTCCACCATGGCCTTGAACACTGCCAGGGATGGGGCAGCCACAGCTTCTCTGGGCACACTGTGCCAGCGCCTCAGCACCCTCACAGGGAAGAGCTTCTGCCTAAGAACTCATCTCAGTCTCCCCTCTGGCAGTTAAAGCCATTCCCCTTGTCCTGTTCCTACAGGCCCTGGGAAAAAGTCCATCTCCAGAATTCTTGTCTTGGAAGCTGCTCCAAGTTCTGTTCAGTGTTGTGCTTTACAGCCTGAAGCAAACTTCACTATGCAGGAAAGGACAAAAACATTATAGTCAGTTCTCAAACATCTGCATAAGCTTTCTAGTGTCTAGCCAGCTAATTTTATCTCTGAAATTCTGCATGAGAAACACACATTCTTCTCGTTACATGGCAACTTGAAATCAACAAGCAATCCTTTCTGAAACAAAGCTTCAGAACTAGTTCTGCAAAAATAACAGCAGTGGAAAAGAGACATCTTAAAAAACTCCAGCATTTCCAAAGAGCTATTACAATCCATAATGTTGTAACATGTTTTTCAAACAGTTATTTCAGGCATACACACTTCAGGATCACTCTTTTGGTCTTAGAAAGATCTGGACTAAGTAGACATCATCCTGTAGACTACTGTATAGGCTATGTGGATCGTAAAACAAGCTAGACAAGAGATCAGGAAATTATAGAACCTCAAAGAACCACTGTTCTTTCCTGGTAAGGAGAAAAGTTTCCTTTTACTTGTAAGACGCTCCCTTTGCCTTCCTGTAATGTCTAAACACGATTCCGAAGCTGGTTTGAGTCTAGGCATTTTGAAATGTAAAGAACTCATAAAAAATTACTTACCCCGTTTTCTTCTAGACTAAAACTTAAAATGTACCACTTTGTCCCTGATTTTATAACCTTCTGCACTCCTTCACTCCTAGCGGGTGTATGGATCCCCTTTCTCCCTGGATCACATGAAAGTGTTCTATTAATGTGAATTGGCTTATGTTTGAGAACACTATGCTGGACAGCTATGAAGTGTAAGGAATCTGAGCCAGGGAGCTGTAGGGCTATGACACATCAGTTCTTCACAGGAATTCTCAGTTGCTGGATGACAACAACATGAGATAGGTCCCGTACACTCAGTGCAGACTGTTGTTGTTGTTGTTGTTAGCATATTGTTTGCTTAAGGCAGTGAGGCAATTTCCATGATACACCAATATAACTGTGATTTTTCCCTCTGGCTTTTTGCTCCAGCACTCTAAGTGTAGGGCTGTCCCTCTTACCTGACTTAGTCAGCAAAGTTTGGGTGAATGAATCAGTTCAGCATGTGACATAGGGATACAGAATCATAGAAACATAGAATAGTCAGGGTTGGAAAGGACCTTAAGATCATCTAGTTGCACCCCCCTGCCATGGGCAGGGACACCTCCCACTAAATCATGTCACCCAAGGCTCTGTGTAACCCAGTCTTGAACACTGCCAGCGATGGAGCATTCACAACTTCCCTGGGCAACCCATTCCAGTGCCTCACCACCCTTTATAGTTACAGATAATTTATGGGAGCTTAAGTGAAACACTTAAGACTGAGAGTTCAACAAAAATAAAAGACAACCTCATCTATAAACCCAATGTAATGGAGAATTTCCCCGCAGGAGAAATCCTCCAGCCTAAACCCTATGATTCCAGGTCTCCATCTGAGGGAACTCTAAATGCACTCTTCAGCAGGGATGGCTGACCTGGACATTGCAGGTAGCAAGGCTCTTAGGCCACCTTTCCTTGTTGGGATCGCCACATCCATTTCCAATCATTACTCCTGGAAACGATACACTTGCCAGCATCTCATTCTCTGCATGTGGAATAACCTTCTGCCATTTACTGGGCTATTTCAAAAGCTCAGACTGGATTTGGATGGGTATTTGTGAAATTCAAGACAAATGGTTTTGTCATCATAAATGCAAAAAACCAACACCAAGAACAAAAATCAAAACATACAACTCCACAACATTTCAGTTTTGAATTGATTCAACATTTGTGGAAAGCTATTATGCATATCTCTGCAAAGATGACTTTACACTGCAAACCTGAAGCAGACAAGGAACTTCGATGTTCCTAAATCCCTGTAAGTCAGGGTATTACAGGGGATGGACCACAAAGGAGGGAGAAGAATGAAAGGTTGATATTTTTCATAGTCTTCCGATTGAACTCACCCCAAATTGGGAGAAACCCACCCCAATGCTCCCTGAAGAAATGATGAATTATTCTTTCAACGCATTAATGACAGCAGGACAGTTTCTAAGAAATTCATACGTGCAGACTCAGACGACTTGTTTGTCTCCTAAGATGTCTTTAACAATACACTGGGGCAGAGTCTCAAGCTTATTCTTAAAGCAGCCAAAGATGGATTTGAAATCTGTTTTCTACCTAATTCCACTTGAATATTCAAATCACTGAGTAAGGGACTTGAAAGGAACACAACCTCCTTCTCTCCTGTTTTGTGAAGGACACCAAAAGCATGGTTCACCTGAACAAACGCTACCTACATTCAGTTATCTAGCAGTAGTTGAGAGTGTTTTGCCTTCAGTGGGATGATAGATTTTGATTTTCCATGCAAGTCTCAGATTTCTAGATACCATTTCTCTACTGAATGATTCCAGATGAACCTGGATGTGAGGAAGACTCAGGCCCTGTATCCCTGTTTCTACTTGTAAAGAGAGAAGCACGATGCAAATAGTAAACAGGGTGCGGGGCAACAAAGCAGCACATATCCTTGTTGACATTTCAGTATTGGGAAGTGCTATCAGGCACAAATAAACAAAAAAACACTATAAACCAAAGGCTATTCAGAGTTGTTCTATTATGTATACTATGTTTTATGGCATTGGACACCTAGAGGTTTCCAAATGCAAAGAAAGGTAAATATTAGCACGGACTGATTTCAGCACGTTGCTGTCCCCTTTTAGACTCATTCAGTATATAGGGGAAAACTGAGTAGGATAGAAGATGTTGGTGATGTCCAATATAATGCAATTAAATCATGTCTTTATGAAAGTTATTACAATACTGTACATAAGTAATTTCTATAAGGATGGATTTAATTCGTTTTCAGCATCTATTCATAAAGTCTAGCGAGCAGGAGGCTGGGGTAAAAGCTGGTACACAAGCTAATCCCCCTGTGAAGCACACTCCAATTACTGCACAAGATTAATTAAGTTCCTACCAGAACTGGTCTCTCCAGCTTGATACTCCATTTTCAAACTACCTTATGTTGTATTACTTAAAGACTTATAGGAAAGGTGAATAAATTCTCTGGGCAGAAGAGTTCAGATGACAGCTTCCTTCTGCTACTCTGAAAAGCTCCAGAAAACACATCTGAGATGAACCAGGTTTTATTTCTTTCTTTCTGCCATGTATGAATGAAACAGCACTTGCGCCATCAGTGCCCTGCAGATCAGGTCTTCTTAGTGGCACTATAAAGAACAGAACAGCTCCTGAAGTTTTACTCGAGGGCTGAAGCTGTCCATCTTGGTTTCAGTGGGACAAGGGTGTGTAATGGAGGTAGCAGCAATGGGCTGTTTGCCCACTTTGGAAGAGTCGTGGCTCCCCTCGCTGTGCTTCCAGCATGGATCCAGATGTCCCAGGCCTGAAAATGACCAAACTTCCCCCAAACCACTCCACTCCCTTGTTTTCCAGAACCTGCTGTGCAGGCAGTGGCCATCCAACCTACGTCTCTGGTCACACTTGGGCTTTCCTCCAGGCCACTGATGCTGAAATCATTCCCCTTCACACTCCTTGGAATTTTGTCCAGGGGGATCAAGTCCCTGGTCCTCCTCACTGTGGGCCCTCATGGACATCAGCTCTGGCACAGACAGGGGACGACTGCCAGGGCTGGTTTTGTCATGGCCCTGGGCTTGTCCCTGGGAGCTGAGTGGCTGAGGGCATACCAGGGAGCCCCATAGCTGTGCCCACAGCATGGCCACCAAGGGCTGGGATAGCCCCTGGACACAGGCACTGCCTCAGGGCCAGCACCCCAAAGGCTTCCTCTGAGGGCTGCTGGGTTGAGGGGCAGTGCATGTGCTGAACATGGGGGTCCTGTCACCTCCATGTCATTGTGACACCACCGGGCAGCGCAGCAGTCACAATGCCTGGGACACAATAAAAGGGAGCAGCATCCTGTTGTCCCCTGTCAGGTGGCCCAGGGCAGCACAGGGACATCCGAGAGGAAGTCCTTGAGGAGCTGGGGGAGTTTCTTGGAGGGGCTTTGAGGGAGGAATACCAGTACCTGGTCAAGGTTGATGGAGGGCAGCTCCTGCCGGGACAGCTTCTTTGCTCACAGGAGGGGAACAATTCTTCCCGGGTGGATAGCCGTGGCCAGGCCATAGGAATGTCGCCTTGAAGAGCACTGTAGAGCTCATCACCCTCATCCCCTACGGAGCCAGGGGCAACAAATCGTAAGCAAAGGGATGCAGAGATCCAGGAATCCCAGTGTCTTGGAGCAGCCACTGATGCCCTGACAGGCATAGGGAGGGAGGGTTCTTGCTGCTGGGGGCTTTGGCTGCTCTCAGTAGCCCCTGAGGTGGCTCCAGGTTGAGGGAGAACAGGGCTTGAGCGTCTCTGGGAGGCATGATCAGCCTTCGGACCAGGAGCAGGTCTTGCTCACATGCTCAGGGACAGCCGATCGCCAGGATTGGGGTCAGGAAGGAATTTTCCCCCGGGCACATTGGCACTGGTCCTGGGGGTTTTTCGCCTTCCTCTGAGCATGGAGCAGGACCACTTGTTAGGGCTCCTCTGGTCTGTTCTGCCTGCTCATGCACCACGATGGTGGCACCTCGTGTCCTGCAGCTGTGGGGGAAGGCTTTTTTTCCCCCACGGACCTGAGAGTGTCAGCGGGGTTTTTTGCCTTCCTCTGCAGCAGTGAGCCAACCCCTTGGCTCCTCGGGCTATTGTGGCCCATAGGCTGCTGGTCCTGCTCCACGGGAGCAGCCCCTCGTGCCCCACATCTGGGGGGAGAAAGCTTTTGTCCTCTGTTGCATTGAGCACAGCCCCTTGTCACCGCCCTTTGGGCTCGGTTCTCACCCACTGCTCTCACCCTTCCAGGGCACCACTCGTGCCTTGGCTTCCTCTGGTTCCATTGCCCAGCGCAAGCTTGGAGCAGGAGCGAGCTCCGCTCTTCTCTTGGCTCTTTTCCTAGGGGAATTTTCCTCGTGTACAGCAGCCTGGAACAGTGCCTGACACTTCTCACCCTTCCCCATGCGCATCCCCAGTGCAGGCAGGCACGAGAGCCCTTTTCATGCATCCCTCACCAGGAAGGGATGGTTCTTTGACCAACTTAAACATATGTTGAGTTCTCACTCATGCTTCCTTCCTACAACATGACACAGACATATAGAATAGGCTAGACAAGTCTAGAGCAAACTAGACTGGCTACAATAGAACAGGATAAATTGGAATCAATTTGGATTCACATCTGTCAGATTAGAATAGGATACAAATGAGGCTACACCTCAGCCGCCTGCTCTCCTTCTCACATCTTCACTTGTCATATATGGAAGAATGCTTTAATAATATCAAACATTCTTTTAAGTCTGGTACAGGAAAGGAACAGAGTCGTGGAAGGTAGGAGCAGGGTAAGAGGAGAAGCAGTCTTTATTACATCACATTCAAGGTATGTTGAGCTTTCACCCATGCTTCCTTCCTATGACATGACACAGACATACAGAATAGGTTAGACAAGTCTAGACTAAACTAGCCTGGGCCAGAATAGAACAGGATATATCAGAATCAAATTGAATTGATTCACATCTGTCAGATTAGTATAGGAAACAAATGAGGTTACAGCTCAGCCACCTTCTCTCCCTCTCAGAGCTGCACTTGTCACATCTGGAAGGATGCTTTAATA
Organism: Forpus xanthops; assembly: GCA_032466535.1. Taxonomy (NCBI): domain Eukaryota; kingdom Metazoa; phylum Chordata; class Aves; order Psittaciformes; family Psittacidae; genus Forpus; species Forpus xanthops. Next base: position 25,310 of record JASSUY010034061.1, read on the forward strand.
ACATCAAACATTCCTCAAAGTCTGGTACATGGAAGCCACACAGGCATGCCAGGTAGGCACATGGTAACAGGACAAGTGGTCTTGATCTGAGAAATAAAAGTCATTTCTCATTCGTAAAATGTGGTTTGGTGTTGCATCTGTCCTTTTATAAAAGTAGATGTTTTTATCTCATTTGTAAACGTTTATCAGCCCTGTAAGTAGGTCATATCAGGAAAGGACCAAAACAAGAGCACAGGAGACATTAGCAGCATTGAAATAGTGGGAAATTAATTGAAGTTAAATTGAGATAACAGAGATCACATTTGGTCGCATCAGCTAAGCTGATAAGAGAAAGATTTGAGTGAAAAATATATAAATAAGAAATAAATGTCATTGGCCTTTCAGTGTTGCATGGTATAAAATCAACTTGGTTGACTTTATAGTTCCATGCAACATCACTTCTTCACTCGAATGTGTGTTCCCCTGGGGTGTAATTGCCTCTGATTTTCTTGGTTTGAGGTTAGAGTGCTGTCATGCTCACATAATTTTGCATGTGTTGGCCAGAGTCAACATTTTTGATGTCCCAAGCCAGGCACTCAAAGGTGCTTCAACAAGTTTAGTGTTTCAAATGAGAGAGCTTGTTTTTTCTTTAATCACATAGATCACCTGTAAGCTGGCTGCTTCTCAAAAATGAAGAAAAAATACAAAAATACGTCCCCGATTTGCAAGTTTTGGGTTTGGTTGTTTTTTGGTTGGTGGTTTGCTTGCTTGGCTGTTTTCTTGGTTGTTTGCTTCGTTGTTTGGTTGGTTGGTTTTGAATGTATCACTTCTGTTTTTATAGGGAAAAGGACAAAGCGAAACATGTTCACCTTAGTTTGCTAGGTATCTTCAGATCCCATAATGAGGGGATACAAATCAATGTATAACCATGGCATGGCGAAACGTGATAGAAAACCATTGCAAGTCAGCACTGCGTCACATTATTTCGTGAGGAATGCTTTCCTGGAGTTCAGAATAAACAAAGACTGGGAATGCTAGTAGATGACCTGGCAGGAGGGAGAGGAGGACAAAGATCTCCTGCCTCCATTCCATTCTTCATCCTTTTGCCTGTGTTCAGTCTTCTCTTACCCCCATGGTCAGAAAAGAGGGAAAGCAGCTTGGTTCTTCGTTGGATGGACAAGATGGAACTTTTAGCCGGCTCATTTGAATGTTGTGGTTGAAGTTAGAGCATTACATCTGTGAGCCTTTAAGGGACAAAACCCATGATACCACTTCAGTGCAGAGTTGTCTTAACTATAAACCCCTAAAGCACATGTCACTGGAATAGGAAAAGCTTCACCACTCAGAAGTTACTTTAAAGCAGAGCATGTTTTCAGTTACATGGTACTTTCGGAAAATCCTCCCTTGGAATACATTATTCCAGAGAGGAAAACATTATTTCTTTCCCAATAGGTTATGAGTTACAGGCCTTTAAACACATGTAATAAATATATATTCCCATCAGCACAAGATGCGAAGAAATGATTGCTGTGATGGGATTAAGCCTGTCACAGGAGTGCTTAGGTTTAAGTCAGTTGTTTGCATGGTGTTGGCAACACCTACTACAGGATAACTTCTAGAGGTTGCTATAAAGAAAAGTGAATCCCTCTGAATGTTTTGGAAACACAGAAGTTATTGGCATATTAATATTTCAACATAAGAAAACTGCCATTCAGTTATGCAAAATATGGGCACAACTTGGCTTTTCCTTCTGCAAAAATCTGGCGTTGTGCTGCATTTGCTTTCAATTCCTTTGTTCCTCCGTTAGAGATGGACCACCAAGGCAACAGTGGTCTGGCTATTTTCTGCTACGAGGCATCACTGATGTATGTATGTATTCCCTCTTTCTTGCATTATTTTCTTAAACTGCTGTTTGATTCCAGGGACAAAATAGATGGTTTTGAGCATTTTAATCTCTGCCAGCTATGACTTCCACGTGTTGTAGCCACATTGTGTCAGACATCCACTTAATGAAACCTTCCAAGTCATTACGGAGCTCTTGGTACCAATGAGGGTCTGACCTTGCCAGGGTTTTTTTCCCTGACATCCCACTAGGTTGGGCCCCAGGATTTTTTTCAGAGTTCTATTAATAAGTACTCTTTCATATAACTCTGAAAAGACTGTTTCAAAGTGGCACAATACATACCAGGATCTGACGGGCTGCAACCAAATCCACTCTGCTGAAAGAGTATCTGCTGCCAGATTTTTATCTCCCACAGGATGATCTGTAAATATGAAATAAAAGCTTCTGCAAGAACCGAGTGTATGAACTTGCACTTCTCCACTGCTAAACCATTTCTTTTTAAGTCAGTTATGCTCATTAGAAGAAGTTGCTCTCATCTGTGTTTGCTGCAGAGCTGGCAGCTGAACAGCAAGCAGCTCAGAGGTTTTGTTTCTGATGTTTCCCATTAGTCTCAACCCCGTTTCAGGCTATGGGGATTATAGTTACCTCTAGAACAACCTTCACTGGGCAACAGGTTCTGCATTGCCACATTCTTAGACATGCTTTATCTCTTCAGCCTGAATCATAGCATTAATTTTGGTGCATTCAAGGGAAACTCAGAAAGGTTTAAAAACATAAGAAACACTCTTAGGCAGTAACTGAACTGTCTTGTTTGAAAATGTGCATTTCTCCTAAAAATGTGCCTTTCTTCATTAATGCCAAGGAACATCTGCTAGCAGATTAGAAGCATAGAAGCGTAGAATAGACAGGGTTGGAAAGGACCTTAAGATCATCTAGTTCTAACCCCCCTGCCATGGGCAGGGACACCTCCCACTATACCATGTCACCCAAGGCTATGTCCAACATGGCCTTGAACACTGCCAGCAATGGAACATTCACAATGTCCCTGGGTAACCCACTCCAGTGCCTCACCACCCTTACAGTAAAGAACTTCTTCCTCATATCCAATCTAAACTTCCCCTGTTTAAGTTTGTCCTATCACTACAGTCCCTAATGAAGAGTCCCTCCCCAGCATCCCTATAGACCCCTTTCAGATATTGGAAGGCTGCTATGAGGTCTCCACATAGCCTTCTCTTCTCCAGGCTGAACAGCCCCAACTTTCTCAAGCTATCCTCATACAAGAGGTACTCTAGTCCCTGAGCATCCTCGTAGACCTCCTCTGGACTTGTTCCTACAGTTCCATATCCTTTTTATGTTGAGGATATCAGAACTGCATACAAATGAGGTCTCATGAGAGCAGATAGAGGGGCAGGATCACCATGGATCATTCACTTCTGAGCACTGTAAAATAAAACATTATCGCTTTGTATTTGCTGACCATGAAGACATCTGCTGCTGAAATACAGTATCTACAGGAGCTGTTGTGTATAGTGGTATAGACAAAGTATGCAGCATTAAGAACTGGAATTCAGATAGAGATCAGTAATGTGCATTTGTGCACTCTGAGAGGAGTCAGAAAAGGGAATGGTGAAACCTGCACACAGTGAACTCTGCTAATACATTTGGAACACTTAAGAGTCCTCTATGCGAGTTTTCTCATTTCAATAAGGTTTTGCATACACGCATGTATGAGAATCAAGTGAACATCAGACAAAAAAGTAGTCTTGGTAGGTTAAAGCTATTTGAAAAGCTCACCATCAGCTGGACACAGACCATCTTCTTAAGTTCTTGTTTTCACTGTTGACAATAAGAATTGGCACATATACACCATAATGCACAGGAAAGCAGAGATTAATCACCTGGAGAAACAGAACTCAAAAGCTGCTGGGAAATGTCAGGCAACATTGAAAAATGGTCAGCTTATATTAAGCAGAGTGAGATGATATTAAGAAGTTGTAACTCCAATATACTCCTATATGTTAAGCCTGTGTTTGCATCCTGACATCTGCACTCACAGACAGGAGAAAGTCCACGCACATTAAGGGCATGTAAAGGCATCACTTAATACTATCTTCCTATATTTTCCCTTTTTCTGACGCTGTTGTGAGCTTACAGAAGGCAATAGCTTTATTTTGGCAGGTGAGGTATGGGACATGAGGGGTGATATTGAGTGTGCTGTAAATTTGTTTTCAGATAATGTAAATCTTAAACAGAGGCAGTGGGACAGGAAGCAGAATCTGCTGGTTGCATTATGCCACTTCTGGTTTCCAGCTGTTAAACTATGTTTCAAGATCACCTTACTGCTCCTGTTTTTCAAAGAAAATAATTGCCATTGGGATGCCATATAACTGTGAATGGGAAGGGAATCCTCTTAGATAATGCACTATATAGCTGAGGCTGGTAACCTGTCCTATAGCCTGATATATTGTTTTTAGCCCTCATTCTTCTGCTCTTCCATGCTTTTCTCTACCTGTATCAGGCCCCTGCTGCCCACAACACTGCTACAGCACAGGTCAAAAATCATTCACTTGATAAGACAGTTTATGGACAACTGTTGCTGTAAGAACTAGAAGTACAGGATCTAGTTACTGCACAATGCAGGTACTTCCTCCTACTGAAATCAACAGGAGTCAAGAGCCCAGACATCAGTGTAGATCTAAGGCAGGCCTGAAGAATGTGGGTGCAGAATCATCTGTGTTGGCACAATGGCTCTGTGTCACCCTCCAGTCGTGAAACAACACCCAAGGGCTGTGCTGACACCACCACCCCTGAAACTCTGCTCTCCTGTAAAAAGATGTAGTTATAGCCTTATAGTCTGTCCTCCCAGACTCAGTTTCTTCAGCTGACCCAAGATGACGTGATACTTGGTTATGCTGTCTAAAACTGCCAGTCTGTTCTCTGGAACACAGAAGATGGAATAGAAATTAGGAATCCTTATAGCCACTACATCAGTCTCACATGTAGCTGCAAGGTGTGCAGTGTGAAGAGCAGCAGTAGGCTTTTCCTATCATTCCATCCACTTCCAAGTGACACACATAACTTCAGTGAAAGGTTTTTTGTGATGAAACTGAGAACTGAATTCAGATTAAATGCCACTCATCTACGTGGAGTGGTCTTATTTTACATATCCATACAAGCTACAGTAGAAATGTGACAGAAACTGTTAAAATCCTTTTATAGTGCACAATATTCTTGTTAAAAGTGAATTTATAGGCTGCATGGTATTTGTTGCACTCTTGTGCTTATAGTGTTTAATTCTTTGTTAATGTGGTTTGCCTCTTTAAGAACACTTTGTTAGTGTATCGGTATACTTGAGACAAAGAGGCATCTGTGGGATATTTTGCTCTTTTACCTACTGAATGAAAGGCCTTTCTTGTCTAAGTACTAGGAAAGGTCAAACACAGACTTCAAGAAAGCAAGCAGCATCTTCAGAAATGCAAGATTAGAGTTTGTATGAGACTAGATAAAATAGGGTTTCCTCAGCAAGGTACTGAGCCTTTCAGCTGATATTGAACCTTGCACCCCTTTGCATTTTGTACTGTAATCCAAAGTCTTTGGAATAGGGAATATTTCTTACTATGTGTTTGTGTACTGCATTGCACAATGGGCCACAGTCTTGTTTGGATCTTCTCTTAAGACTTTCTGTGCTAGGGGCCAAAAGCATATTACTCATGATGAATTTGCAATGCAAATTCAACAGCACTCTATTAGTTATACAGAGTATGAGAATAGAAAATTGTTCAAGAGACCAATTCAATAACTCTGGACTGAAAAAATCAAGTATTTTAAGCATACTTTGAAAGACAGTGTATGCATAGCTGCACTCTGTAGTCCAGCAGAAGCACTGGTTTGGGGAAGACAAGGCAGAACCATGACTGTACATTGAATCAGCTTGATCTATGAAGATGTTTTAGAACACCTGCTGAAAACACTTCAATAAAACACCACAGTAATTAGAGCAACACAGTAGTATTAATCACATAATGAAGTGCTGATGCTGTGTATTTACATTTTGTAGGATTCATTTGAATCCTTGAATAAACTTGAAAATTAAGCTGAGAAAGCTGCAAATAAATTCCTAATTGAAAAGGTGCCATTTTGAAGTAATCAGGAAAGTATCTAGAAAACAGCTTTTCATGTACTATAGTGTCATTCTAATCTTCTTTTATAATAAAGTTATATTGATAATATTGTCACCCACTGCCTTTGAAACAACGTATTTGGTTGACATCACCCTTTAGGATAGCTTTGTTAGAGGAAATGGATTCACACGAGGAATTCATTTTGATGGGCAGCATCTTTACATGGATCAGAGCATTTGTGAACTTGCAAAGAGTTTCCCATTAATTGCACCAGGCCATGGTAAATCATGCATTTAGGCTTTGCCTCAAGTTTCACAAGTGTGTTACGTTCTCATGGGAACCCAAAACACCTCTGGGTTAATGCTCGACGAAATTATTCATCTATAAGAAATGTTGAGGATGACTGACCCATGCTGTGAAGAAATGAAGATTGTGCTTTGGGAGTTCAGTGGGATACAAATGCCTGCTCTTGTATGTGAAAAAACCTGGGATTCATCAATGCAACTAACAGTAAGTTCTTGTTGTTTTGTTGCCCTCTTAATAAAAATTACTTCGATTTTCAGTTGAGATTACAGAACATTCATCCCAATGCCCTTTCTGTAATATGAAGTGTATTTCATCCTGTACCAATAACATGAAAGATTCCCAAGTTTGCAAATCTAAATGCTAGTGTTCACTATACCTAGAATGCCTTCTTTGTATAACTTGCTATGTCAATACGAATTAACAGCGAGAGTCAGCTGGAAGATGCAGCAGTCTTGAACTGTGAACCCTGTGTAAGAGGACTTGCTTTAGAACCAGCTCAAAACTGACCTTGGATGGTCCAAGTGATGAAGAAGCCACTACTTGTCTCTCTGGCTGCTATACCAGACAATTTCCAGCCCAGTGAAGACCTCAAGATGTTGCTGTTAAAGTGTGAAGGTTCCAGACTCTTGCTTCCTGTTTCACAATTTACTGAGAGTGTATAAACTTCAATGCAATTCTGCCACTGTTTGACCACCACATGGTATGCTGGAGCAGAGAGCATTGCTGTAACAACATGAAATGACTAAGGGGAGTTACATGCTGTGTGTAACCAGGAAAGCAGGAATGAAACCTTTAGCATATATGGCTGGTTTAAATTTCTTACAATTGCCCAGAGAAGCTGTGGCTGCCCCATTCATCCAGGTTGGACAGGGCTTGGAGCAACCTGCTCTCCATGAGGAGGGATTGGAACTGAATGAGCTTTAAGGTCCCTTTCAACAGAAACCAGTTTGGGATTCTATGGTTATAGCAACTCGATATTATTGAATATTCTTTTAACCCTCATTAGCATCTTGGGCAAATTCTATACTCACACTGAAAGAGATTGCTGAAGATTGTTTTATCTCATTAGTGTGATAATATTAAGCAGAAGTCTATTTTAAGGAATTCTTAAAGCAGGATCATCAGGATGGCAGAAATAATCACTCAGCACACTTCCTATGTTATTGATATTTACTTAAGAGAACTATGAGAAAACAAGAGCAATGAGGGGCAGCACACAGCCCACTGCTCCAAATCGGAAGTCAGATCCATCGTTACACTAAACTCGATTCTAATACCACTGGCACTGCGAAAGGAATAGAATGAGAGGAGAAATACATATATTAAAGATTTCTTTTTAGTCTGCAATATACAATGCTCATGAATAAATGACAATTTGTCTGATTTTCCATACTTGATTGGATAACTTAAAAATACTGAAGGCACATGTCTTCCTGTTGAATTACTAATACGCATGCTTACATTGAACTCTGCTTTATTGCCTTTGGTGCAACCACCACCCCTGGTCATGATTAACTAATTTAGGAGTCTGTTCTTCTTCAAAGTATATATTTATTGCTTTATGCACAGAGTTTAGTGATTAAACTATACATTTATATGGAAACATGTAGTAGAGATGCTCCACCAAGCACATCATCCTTTTGTCTGCAGTTTTCACCTCTTCTGCTCCTCAGACATTAGAGAAGCTTAAAAGCAGATGAAAGACATTTCCATCAGGTTCATTGTTACGTTCCCACTCCCTAAACCAGCCCTCTAGGGCTTTCCTACTCAAGCCTTTAGAAGCAGAAAAGTTGCTTCATCTGTTATAAAGGCCAATTTTGTTATAAAAAAATCCCCAACGTCAGCACCGACATTAATAGCCAATTTCTTTATTGTGCTCATTGATGAGGGATAAGCAAGCAGTGCTGGGTGCTCGGGGAATCATCACTCCACCTAAGTCACACACCAGGGGTTTAAGCAAACAGGTATTTATTACACATAGGCATGCATATTCAGTAGGTGCCCGAGAGAGAAGCAGGGATATTATAATTAGTTTAGGTACTCATTATCATAAGTCCTCTCCCTTTTGGTGCTTGCGCACTGCCCTCAGATGATCATGGGCAGGGGTCTTCAAGATGAAGTAAGCAGTCTTCCTCTGGCTGCACTTTTCACCCTTAGCACAGCCAAAATGCCTCAGTAATCATAATTAATTAAAACCAGCCATGTTTGCAAGTTTCTGACAGCTGACTAAGATTTAGAGCAGAGTGGTCCTTCTGTAAGAGATAAGAAACACCAGATGCGCAGATGAGGGGTACCGAAACTAGCAGATTTATGGGAAACCTTGTTTTAGGAGGACTACTAAATCATATTATCACATCACAGACTTGCAACACAAACATTGTAAAAGGCCTATTACCATTTCACAGACTTACAGTTCAAACATTGTTGTCAAAGTTAGGCTAAAAGTATTTTAACCCCATGTTTTCTAAACGCTTGCTTTTCTTATACCCAATGAAGTTATGGATGGCGACTTTTTATAAACATTGCCTTGGATATAATAACTCAGTTTCTCGCACAGTTGCTTTCTGCCCCATATTAATGGTTTCTCTTTCATGACTTTCCCTATTTCGTAACAAACTATCACTTCTCATTTCCTTCTTTAACACGAATCGCAATCTATTCTATCACAATCCAAGGGGTAAACCGCCCCATCTCGGCCGCGCGGGAGCGGATGTTTCGGGGATTTATTCCCAACAAATCCGGCGCCCTTTATTTTTGTCGGAGACAAAGACATTTGTGCTCAAGCACAGGGACCGGCGCGGCCCCAATCCATTACCTCAGCGCGGCGCTGCCGCCCGCCATGAGCGCCGCCTGAGGCGGCCTTGGTCCCGCTTCCCGCTGCGCTTTGACCCTCCCGGGCCACCGTCGCGTCCGGTAACGCTATTCCCGCATTGGCGCTCGGCGGGGCCGGGGCTCGCCGGGCGGTGACTGCCGAGGCCCCGCGGCACCGCGGAGCGATGTCGGGGTCGAGCAGCAGCGATGGATTCCCCTTTTCGTCGGGGAGCTCGAGCTCGGAGCGCGGGCGCGCCTCGCTGGCGTCCACCTCCCGGAACGGCGCCGTGCCTCAGCGGCGGCTGCAGGGCCGCTCGCCGGGCTCCGCTGACAGAGACATGGAGGAGACGGATGCGGAGGGCGAGCAGCCACAGCGGCTGGAGGGCGGCGAGGGCGATGAACGCAGCAGGAGGATCATCCGGAACCAGTACCGGGAGCTCATCTACAGCGTGCAGCGTAAGCCCGGCAGCCGCGGCCGGAGCCCGGCCTCACCGTGAGGAGCTCGTAACGCTCCCCTGGAACAGCGGGTTCATCGGGCTGCTTGAACGCTGGGCCTGTGGTTGGATCCAGGTCTTGCCTCCCCGGAAGCTTTTACATGCCCGGCAAGGCTATGAGGGATTTACCCGCCCTTAACTGCACTGGTGCAGCGGGCCAAACTGTCAGCTTTAGGCCCGGAGATAAACGCAGAGCCTTTAATGTTTTCTTAATGTTGTTTGAGCGTTAATTTGGGTACAGGTATCTGCCCGGGCCTGAAAGTTGTTCGTGGGCCTTCCAGAAAATGCTATGGGATTTTTAGCAACTCTTTAGATAAGTGTGTCAGCGATTCCTGTCAGTATCGTTGGAGCATGATGGTTTTCTCATGGAAACATGCTGGTTGTTGGAGTAAGCCCTGCTGAATTTAGCAGCGTGTGGTGCTGGTGTTTTCTGCATGCTCAGTAATTGTGTGGTGTTGTTTTACAAAGGAATGCAGTGCAATTCATGGATTGTCCAGTCTGTGTTTATGCAGAAAGCTGTAGTGATATGTCAGGTCATCGACATTGTGTAAGCCTGTAAAAGCAGTGTTGTGAGTGGCTGTATAGAACTGGACCTCTGAAGCCATGATAAAGCATACGTAGACTGTGATATACAGCTGTTTGACATGATGATCTTCAGAAGTCGTTGTTTGTTTCATGGAAATCCTTAGTAACCTAAGGGTAAGATGAATAATATGGTAGCTGGTAGCAGCTTGGACACAGATACAAGTATTTTACTGGAACCAAGAGGGATCTGCTGACATAAATTCATAGATTCACAGACTGGTTTCTGTTGGAAAGGACCTTAAACCCCATCCAGTTCCACCCCCTGTTATGGGCAGGGACACCTTCCACTAAAGCAGGTTGTTCAAGGTCCTGTGTCCAACCTGGCCTTGAGCACTGCCAGGGATGGCACAGCCACAGCTTCTCTGTGCCAGCACCTCACCGTCCTATGGTACAGTGTAGATCTTACGACATTGAAGTAAATAAAAATTACTTCAAACTGTGTTAATGCATGCCCATTAATAAAAATGGGGCCTGTGTAATCTTGCAGTTAATGTGCTAACACTATATTTTTTTTTTTTGTGTGTGACCAAGGCAGTTCTGGTTAAACTGTACATCTGTATTTCTTGATGCTTCTATATTTAAGTAACAAAAGATTTCATTTGTTTGTCCCCCAGAAAATCGCGAGGATTTGCTGAGTTCAAAAAGCAACAGGCTGACAGAAGCTTTAGAAGAAGCCAATAAACTGTTTAGTGGAGGTAAAACAAGTTCTGAGATCCATATTAGAGGCATTTGCTTGACACTTGGCCAAGTGTGAGGTGATGACTCCTTAGGAACAGAAAAGGGCAAGAAAATGAAGCTGAAGATGAAGTACATTACCAGAATTATTATAGTATAACTTAAAATAGTTATGAAGTGGAATTATTTAAATACATTGATAAGAGAAAACTAATATTACTTTAATGTTTTATTTAATGTTTATTTGCGCTTGGAAATTCTCACTGCTTTGTCTTGACACTGCAGAGCAATATACGTAAGCAGTCGATATAGAAGATGTCTGTTAGAGGGGTTCATTTCACTTGGAGGGCTAGAATACACATCAATAAAGAAGGCATTTAGGATGCTGCATTATTTTTCCATGCTTGCCTTTGTCAGTGTCTTCCTCTCCTTTTTCTTTTATTTTTTAATGCAAATACTATTATAAGGATTATGTAAGTACAGGTGTTAGAGGTCATTGCAATAAAATGGTTTATAAAGCCTTATACCTAGGATAGGCTGTATGCTAAATTTTCTTACTGTATTTTTGACAATTTCATTTTATTAACGTAAAACCTTTCTTGTAACAGTTTCCAGTGCACGAGAGGCCGCCCTTGATGCCCAGTTTCTTGTCTTAGCATCAAATCTAGGAAAGGAGAAGGCCAATGAGTTGCACTCTGACATGACAACATTTGATTCACTAGTATTTGCAGAAGACCTGGTAAGTTCTAGACTGAATTTGCCAACAGTTTTGCTAGGGTTTTGCCCTGTTTGTTACAGAGTAAATTTTCAGGCAGAACAGGACAGTTCTGATGGAATTTAGCACTCTTCCTGTGAATTTATTTGATTAGCTTTCTGGTTAGTGTTGGTAATTGTTTTAAACTATGTCTTGAGCATTTCCAGTGTGCAGAGGGGAAAATGTAACTTAAAATGCAAACATCCCCTCCTGTTGCAGCATTGCTGCTACTTTTCCTTCTTTGGTTTGTGCTCTTAAGGTAGCCTTGTACACTTTTTTTATGCTCACTGTATTGTGGCTTCAGTAGCTCTGAGTGGTTTCTTTATTCTCCCCACTGCTCTATATGTTTTTGGAATTCTTAAGGCCCCATGTCACTGACATGACATGGGATTTTGAATTACTTGCATGCTTTTTAGACTTGACATGTTTGCCTCTTTGTGCTGTGACTGGGTGGAAGAGTCAGTTTAGAGTAACTTTGAAGAAGAATTTGGGTTTTTTCCTTCCTCCCCTACCTGAAAATTTTGTGTTACAGCAGATTAATAAGGAGTGTGAGTCTTTGGTCAAGTCTAGAACTCTGCAATATAAAAAGCCCCCATTAAGTTAAATTGTTTTGAAGCTTTTTCTGAGGAAGTCTGGCTGCTGGCTGTAGGGTTGAGTCAAATAAGTTGTTTTATGGTGTTGAGGATCTAAGCTTCTTGGAAATGTGTGGTGTTCAGAAACTGTGAGAAACCTTAGCTTTATAGTGCAATTTAAGTAAGTGGTTTGGGTTGGGTCTTAAAGCTCATCTAGTTCCAACACCCTGCCATGGGCAGCACCTTCTACTGTCCTACATGGTCATTTCATTGAAGTTCTGTTGGAATATAGGCAGTTTTATTTATCTACGGCTCTTTTTTTCAGTGCTTGCTGATGCTTGCTGTGAATACAAGTGTGTATGTGAGTGTTTATCTGTTTTCACAGTATCTGCAGAAAGTTGAGGTTCTTGTGCAGTGATATCAAGTGTTAATCTAGCAAGACAAACACTGTGATACAGTATTTCACCATTAAAGTATTTATTAATCTTTCTCTAAGTGAGTTTTCATTGAAGCTTTTTTTTATCTTCTAGTTAACTTTCATGGGTATAAATCGCTTAGAAGTAGAAGAAAATGATAGTGATTCTGAGAGCGTTTCAGGCTATTTACCTAGAGATGCCTGGCATAAACTGGGAGAAGAAACAGAAAAGTACTTCAGAAGAGCACCTTCTTTTCACTACATGTAAGTTTATTTAAGGAAATAGTATCAACTGCAGCACAAGTCAATGGCCTTAATCGATTATTATCATTAATGCCCTGGGCTTGAATAGAGTTTAATCTTGGGTCATAGAGTGTCAAGAAGAACTCACATGTGCTCTCTGTTCTTATGGTACGGTGAACTCTTTGTCACCAAAATATTTTGTGGTGTTTCTTTCTCTGATTTTGATTTGGCTTGGCTACAAAATAGCATCACTTGTATCTAGTAGAGAAAGCAAGATATTCTTGATTTACATGTTTCAGACCAAAAGCAGTGGAAGTGATCTTCTTTCTTTCAAAAGCTGACTCTTCCCTCATGTTTCTCTCTCTGTACAAGTTGCAGCCAGAATTATGAATACAGAAGCCCTTTCTTCCCACCCTAGACAGTTATGGAAGGTCAGACCATCAGGGTCTGTATCTTTTACCTGATGATTCTATTATCAAGAAGAGACCAACAGCTCTTCTTGTATATCTGTGTTAATGGGTTGTCTTTTAGAATCCTGCATTCCAGCTGTGCCTTCAAAAGAAACCACCTGATTTCTGCAAGTGGCCTTATGTAGAATCAGCATCATCTCTCGTTTTGTGTAAGCAACCCATTAGTAGGAGCCTTTTTAGCTGCTGTCAAGTGACCCTCAGTCACCTGGCTTACAGACAGCTCTCCAATTTAAATCTCTCATAAAGACAGCCATAGCAGGATCTAGTTCAATTAAATATCAACAGTATAGTTGAGAGAGTATTACTCAGTTGTCTGTGCTTTTATACTTGTTCTACCCCCTAATAAGTCTCCCTGCAAGAAGGCTGCTGAATATACTAATTTGATCGTACAATATCTGATATTTAATGATGGATGGCTAATTAAGATGATTCAAACTTGGCTTTGCATGTTTAAGCTCTAAAAGATAAGTGTTTTCCAGACTTTTTTTTTTATTTTAAAGCAAAACTGGCTGCAAGACTGTTTACTCATTAATTGCATTTTGACTTAAGTAATGATGGGCTTCTTTTGATGGAGGATGTGTGAATATAAAGTGGTATTAATATAATAGTGTCTTAGTTTAGGAAAAGAACTACTAGTTTCTGACTCAGGTCTCAGATAAGGGTAGAGTTATTTTTTCTCATGGTTAGTCTGTGTTTTCTGAAACGGAGCAATTGCAACTCAAGATAGGGAAAAATAAGTGCTGTAAAATATTTGGGTACCTGCTGAACTGACTTGAATTGAGTCTCAATACACACTCTCTCCTTTAGGCGTCTAGCTTGGTGGAGATTCAAGGCACCCAAAGTTAGGAGCCTAAGTTCCTTATATAGTCAATGGAGAGAGGTAAGCACTTCAAGAAAGTGCTGAAATCTAGCACGTATATTGCACTGTTTAATGAGAAATGTTGGAACTCTTCTTAGTGTACTGAATGTTCTTATGATTGACTATATATGAAAAACTTGTAAACCTGAACTTACAGAACCTAAACAATAGATAAAAAAGAGATACTTACTGTATGGAGAGAATTTTCAGACAGAAAAGTCTGTAATGAATTCAAGTGCATATAGAGGAGAGTGTGAATTTCATTTCTTGCTTAGCTTTCAGAAAAGGAGATTGAAAGTTTTCTGTTAAAGTTGGAATAATTGCACCAAATTTTATACATCTGTTGTTAACTCTGGTATGAGGCTGCCAACATAAATTGGGAACAACCTTAGGGGATGGTTGTTTACAGAAATATACGTGTGATGAGGCTTTGTTTTTAGACATGGTCGTTACTTTGCATCTTTATCAGCAGAACAGTTGCTCACTTTATAGATTTCTTAATGTATCACATAAAATATATTTCCATATATGTGTTCTTTTTATGTTCTTTTTATCTTGGTTAGGTTGGGATCTTTCAAGTCTGATCCTCCTGTACCAAGGCAACGGATTGAGAGACAGAAAAAGACTACAGGAACAGAAGGAAAAAGGGCAATGCCTGCTCAGGTTTGTGAACTGTTATCCTTATTGATGATTTGTTATGGCACACTTACTACAACTGACTTCTAAATCTTTCTAGCTCATTGTCGTGGTTTGAGGCCCCCCTCAAACAGTTCTGCACACTCCCCCCTCTTTCTTCCCCAGTCCCGGGGAAATGGG